>JASDQU010685837.1:0-26361 GCA_032191745.1 Picea mariana | reverse complement strand
AAAGGCTGGAGATCACTTAAATGAAAGAGAGGATTAACCCTCTATTACAGTTGCAGAAGACCAAGACATCTTGCTAAGGGATTCCCTGGGAAAATACCTAGTTGTATTTGTTGTAAAGCTATGGACCATGAAGTGTTGAATTGCCCTAGAATGATTGCTAAGATGGAAGGAATGAATTTGAATAAAGAAAACCCTAAGGTAGATCCATAAATAACAGAACCTTAGAAAGAAGCAGAGAAAGTATTGATACAAATAAACAAAACATTAAATGACCACCGACATGTCAGATTATCAGAGATATTCAAAGAAAAAGAATGCTTTGGAGCAAGAATAGGAGACTTCGACATTGACTGTGTTCTGGATGAGGAAACACAGGTGAATATTACAAAAAAAAGAACTTGGGAACTTTTAGGAAATTCTGCTATGATTCCTTCATTAGGAGGAATAGGGTTATTTAGAGGAAAGCTGATAAACCTATGTGGAAGGCTCGCTCAGATACCTATGACTGCTAATGGAACTTCGACAGAAGAATATTTTGATATTATTAAATTTATCAAGGACAACACCCCATTTACCATCTTATTAGGAAAACCTTGGATTGACATAGATCGAGCCAGACGAAAGGAAGAAGAAGAATTTTTGGAGCAGAAGAAGAAAGAATTAAAAGATTTCATGACTAGAAGGATCACACACTTGATCGAAGAACAACAGAACAGATCGAAGCTATTTAACACTAGAGACTTGGATGTCGAAGTTGCAAGAACACTAGAGGATCCATAGAATATTGAAGTACCTATCCCAAACAAAGAAGAAGTATTATCCAAGAACCCTAGGGAAGAATCTCAACAACACAAAGTGACTAGGTCAAAAGAAGACAAAAATCAGAATGGAAAAAGGAATACTGAGACGAAGCTCACTGGAAAGAAGGCTAGAAATTCAAGTAAGAAGAGAGCCAAGATCGACAAGTTGTAGAAGGCTCTAGAGGGAATCTTGTAGAAGGAAAAATTGAAAAATTGGAGCTTCACTAGGATATCAGAACAACGACACATGGCACTTCGCCATGGCGAAGCAATATAGCCATTGGGGACATTATAACCATTAGATCAATGCTCTGAACAGATAGAAATCCATTTATGGCCAGCTAGCTTGCCATCCAACCATTGGTACCATGCCATAATGGACAAAACCGAGTTAATGAAGGCCTCATACCCGTTGCAAGCGACCCATTGTTGAGTTACCTATTTATCCCACCGTGCCACGCACCGAGAACACTTTTTCCAATTGAGAATTTGAGCCCGCAGACTAAGTTGAGTTTATACAGTGATCATCGTGCTTCTTCTCTCTATCTCGTCACTGTGTCTAAGCTACCCCCCAAAACTGAAATTGTTAACCTCGAGTGTGTATGTTGGACGAGTTAAGCACTGTAGAAAAAAATGTTGAGGAAGTTTTGATCGACCTTATGACTGAAAGAGTCAGGTCGATGTCTATAGGTATACAAGCATAATCCATGAGAGGATTGCCAACCTCTCCATCCACTTCTCACGGAGCAGGACCATCCCAATCGTCCGATGAGAAGCAATCTAAGAAAAGGGATGACTTAGCGAATGCTAAACTAATCCCGACTATATTACCCACCTATTTACCACCTTTAAGTGGTGTTGTAAACCATGACAACATACCTAGATATTTTGAGTATGCCTTGGTCACTGCATACCTCCCGAAGGGGATACACGCAGTGCGAGCAGACCAAGATAAGATCGCAATGTTGAAGTTTAGCGACTTCAAACTTGGAGATCACAAAGTCTACAACCTGTTAGCCCCACATAAGTATTTGACTAGAACAAAAGGGGAAAACTAAAAGGTAATTCCCCAAGCATGGACCCATAACCTCGCGCAGTCCACCCTACTCAATGTCATGAAAATTCCCCACTTCAGAAGACACCAAGAGGTGAATGCATGTGTCAAGTTGCTTCTCTCTTGTTACCATGGTGGATATTTGTGGCTATACTACCATATCACAGTTGATCCGACCTTGATCAATCGAATCACGAGTTTGAGTATGCAAGAACCCGATCCACATGATTTCTATCCTGGAAAAGCCATGGACCGCACTCTCACACAAAGGATCAAGGACACTTATGGCGATGTCGAGAAGGGAATGGGAGGATACAAGGTAGCCTCTATTCAGAATCAATCAGTGCACCTTTCATTTCAGTTGATTTCAGGTAAGTTAGTACGCAATAACTGACCCACCCAAGTGACTGGTTTTGTAGTCGACCTCGCAGGGAAGTGCGTGGAGGGCTTAAAAATGAATTGGGTGAAGTACCTAGTGAACTAGTTGGAACTTGACTACAGAGAAGTGCAAGATCAAGGATATGAATTCAATTTCAGTTGGCTCTTGATCCTGATCGCTTTCATTTTCTGGGAGATGTCGAAAGGTGCAACCTTCCCAGACATCAAGCCTTTCGAACCATTGGCTGCAAAGTTGAGTACATTGTGGTACCCAAGTGACATGAATAAGAAATGGCAGTAAAATGTCGTGTTCCATATATACTACAATCAGTTGAAGATAACCATACAGTCTGAGCCTTGCATGACGCCGAACACTATACACCGATTCAGGCGTTTGATGAATTTCAACGCTGATCGATATTTCATTTATATCATAGTGCAAGTCGATGAGCACAAGAAACAACTTAAATCATACTATAAGATGAAGAAGGAGGACTTAGAGGAGATTACTAAGGAATGGACCACTGACCTCCTTATTCCAATCGACCCTGCAGAGATATCTGATATCGATAGCCTAGAAGTTGCGCAGGATACAACTGGACCTAGAAAAACAAAGAAGACTAACGAAGTACAAGATTTAAGTAGTGCCTCAATGAATATTGCTTCCATGTCACCAGAGAAATGAGTTGATGGCAAAAAGATAGATAGCACAGAAGCTGAACAAAGGAAAGGCGAAGTAACACCACCCAGAGACGAGGAGGACCCCTCAAATAAAAGGAAGTTTTTCCCCCCAAAACCTTCCTCCCGAAAGNCAAAATCCCTTACAACTAAGATGCAGACCATCCTCACCTCTGATGATTTCAATTTCATCATAGAAGTGCTAAACGATGCTTCGTTGGAGATAACAGAGAAGCAAGAAGCTAAGCAGGAGGAGATGTACAATAGCATTGAGGTCGAACTCCAAGGGGTGAAACAGGCACTACAGTCCAACTGCGTAGTCTCCATTGTGCCTCTGCCACTGGGAACACTGAAACCGAGAGATGAGCCAACCCAACTCCACCGGCTCACTGATACAGTCGAAGCTCGCCTTCGATGAGCACAAGAGGAAACAACACAAGCCACACAGGATTTGGTACAAGTACAGGGAGTACTTGTAGAACAACACCGAGCAGCCAAACATGAAAGAGTGCTCTCCAAGTGAAGTTCGATGAAGAAAAGGAACAACTGCAACAAGGCAATGAACCATTGCTCATCGAGCAACTTGAAGTGAAGGAAGTGGTCAACATATAACTGCGCTCTGTGTCTGTCGTAGAAGTAAATTAGGAAGAGAATCAAGTCACGAAGCAAGTATCTAAACTTGAAGAAGTGATCCAACAGCGATAACAATGCATCGTAGACCCAGAACTACGCATTGTGCGCGAGACCCCACAGGAAGTAAAGGACCAAAGAGAAGCAACTACCAGTAGAATAGTTGAAAGGCTAACGACCCCTACCTTAGAATGAAAGCAATTCACTGATCATAGTTCCTAGACATATGAGAAACTTACCAAGAACCTAGAGTTACAGGCACTGGAGTTGCATCTCCAAGAAGTCAAGCGGTACGCAGTAACACTACAGGCACAACTGAAAGCCTTGATAGCTGTGGAGAGAATGATGAGATATCAAGAGCAGCGAACCGCCCAGCAACAGATTCGCGCTATCCAAAGAAAAGTTATGGAAGTAACTTAGAGACTCCGACCTATACAAGACAAGGCTTACCAATTGTCCTTAAAGGTCGAGAGCCAGGGAGTAGAACTAGAGTAGGTTAGCACCACAGCAGAACAACACCTAGAAGGACCCGTGAATGATGTAGTCATTCAAGAGTTTGTTGAACAAGAGCTTGTAGCACAATAATAAGTTGAAGCAGTTTGAGCCAAGCTCGAAGCGTTCGAAGCAGAACTTCCTACATTAGAGTGACTTGGGACAAGTCACAGGTGAGTGTTGGGGGTCTGTTGGCCCTTGACCAAGTTTTGAGGGATCTGGTCAAGTTTGACCTTTTTTCGGACTTCGACAGCCTGTCGAAGGAGGAGGGAAAGACAAAGTGGAGATCATGGATCTAGACCCCTTTTTTGGGTCCTTTTTTGGTTTTTGGGATTATGTAATGGGCATGGGATGTCGGCCCATGGGTTTACCCATGTTTAGGCCTATTTCGCAAGGTATAGATAGATGTCTAGGCTATGTAAGAGAGAAGAAACGGATCTATGTGATGTGAGGCGAATAAGCTAAGTGCTAAGTGAAAGTATGGTTTGCAGATGCTCTGTGCATACTGGGAGAGACTTGCAGAGCTAGGTGCAAGGTATTGTAACAGGCTGTGAAGTGCTTTGTGATATAATGCAAGGAAGGAGGATCTAGCGAGGTGCACAGAGCTCCTGTCCTAGGCAAAGTAGGGTTTTGAGTCTCTGTGCTTGTAACTGATTGATTGAAGGCAATAAATAAGAAGAGTTGGTGGATGTAGCCCCGGGGTGGGGGTGAACCACGTAAACACTATGTTGTTTCGCTTTGTTCTTGTCTTGATGTGTTTATAACTTCTCTTGCTAAGTGCTTTGATAGAGATAGATAAATCTGTTGATGCTTTGTGCTAATGATTTTTAAGAATGTTAGATCTGACCTATATGAAGGTGCTTAGTGCTTGATCTTCTAGATATAACCTACCTGTTTATGATAAAGTGCTTAAATACATTAGATCTGAGTGAATGATGTGATGCTCTATTCTATCTGCACAGTAGTTATTCGTTGAATATTGATGAACTGTTGATGCTAAAGTGCTCTGTTAAGTATTATAATCACAGATATGTGTCCCAGCTAAGGTTGCAGACACTTGAGTCCTGCAACCACCCTTGCCTCTACCTTGGGTGAGACTTCATCTACTTCATAGGTGTTGTTGAAAGGGCCGGTAGTTAGGGTTTTTTTGGTACGTTGTTGTAGCGTTGAACCCTGGGTCTGCCCCTGTGCCAACATTCTTGCACCCCCCTCTGAGTTCCTATTGGGTTGTTTCTCAATACCGCCCCCTCTCGCCTTTCTCCACTTGTTCTCCACTCACTTCCCAACCTACTCACACCTCCTCTCACTATGTCATATGTCTTCACACATCATCTACCCTCTCATCCATTCATCCCGTCTCCTGATTAGATGATCACCTCCACGTCTCCCCTCATGCCTGATTGGCTGACAACCATTCCAACGAAGCTATTTCATAGGTATAGATGGCGTCTGACGAGGTCAATACAGATTGCACTTGGATTCCGAAAGCTTAGGCATAGATAGAGAGTTAAGTCTCAATCACAGGTCGACGCATATTATCTCCAGAAACGCTGCGGAAAACTCTGCTCATGCAACTAGTTATCTCTAGTGGCCTCCAACAGCTCACAGAAACACCATCGTTCAACACAGAGCTCTGCTATGTCACTCCAAGGCCTATTTTCAGCCCCTTCGTTCCTCCAACACATGCATCAGTTCTGTCGTAGAGACAGTAGTAGTTTTATTTGATTTAGTCCAACATTTTCCTAGATTAGATGCAAGAGTGGTCTTTTGTGTGTGATAAGAACCACTCTTGCTGATTATGTCCATTTTGTTAGTGAAGTTAATTATTTGATTTATGAACAGTTCCCTAAATTTGGGTCTCAGTCCCCTAAGGATGAGAGCCTCTGCAACTCTTTTAAATAGTTAAGTTTTGGATATTGTAAAGGTCATATTTTTTGAAGAAAGAATAACAATACAAAAGACTGGTTGGACCCATTTTATGCACAGATTAAATCTCTCTACCTGGTGAACATACTCTTGATGACAGTGTTTCATTCAACTCTTCATGTGTTTTCATTCTTATCTTGAATACAATTTTTGATTTGTGCAACAAACATTTCATTTCCTTTCAACTATTATATGACTTATTTTTACTGATATGCAACCTGTCAAACATCTAATGCTTTGGTGAAGATTTGTTTTCTGCAACTTATGGGAGTTATTTTGTTTTGATACATGTTTGATGTCTCGAAATGATATTTTAAGTATTGAAATTCTTGCAGGAGATTATTCATTGAGTAGTTTGTTGTTTCTCTCTGTTTTCTATTATTTGAATGATCTGTCATTAGTGTGCCATCAGCTAAGGAGGGCCCTCATCCATATCATTCTTCCAACCCAACCTTGCCTTTGTCTTGATAAAATAACCCTCTGACCAACCAACAAAAAGTTAAAAGAAGCAATCATTCTAAAATGATAGGTGGCCTAGCTTTTCCCTTTAGCAGTCAGGTGCAGACCTTAGGACCAATAGGTGGGAAAGGTCAACTCACCAATTTATGACAACATGGGCTGAGTACAACCGCATTTTGTGGAAAGTGAGAGTCAAACTTGCATGATAAGAAAAGGAAATTCGAATGGGTTATTGGGACAATTTTTACTTGATGATTTTGGAGAGAAAGAGGGGATTTGGGTGCCAAGAACACCACTAGCCATGCTAACCATAGAGAGATAGTTTGTTGGGCCAATTTTTATGCTAGAAATAAGGTTGTATTCCTATAATGAAGGTTTTATGTATGTAATTGACATTTTATATTAAGGAAATGGCTCAAGATCCTTGAGAAAGTGTTGTGAGCACTCATGGATCAATCGATAATTCTTAGAGTCCCCAACTAAGATATTTCCTAGCTAACCAAGTGCACTGGAGACTTGGAGAAAAGTGGAATGTCCTGAGAGACTACATGGTAGAGAAGGGGTATCCCATTCCTTGGGTTGTGTAGGTTGTGGAGAAAGAGAGAGTTATTGGATTGGAATTTTTGTTGGAGTAGAACCTAGGTTTTAGGTTGTCGGATGTGGAGGGTGGAAAACCAAGAGGGTCAGACCTCCTTGTGGACTCATGGCCTCAGCTTGGGGGTGGCACACTGTTGAGATAAATTGAACAACAACACTTATGGATGGGGGGAATGTACCTTGTACATAGTCAGTTGGTTCACCTTTAAACATATAAGTTTTATGTTGTATTTTCTATGTTAATTCTATTGTGTATACATTTTATTTGAATGTTGTTGTGTGTTTTCTTGAACAATTGCATTCATGGGGTTTTATATATGTTGTTATATGCATTGATTAATTAGCATGTTGTTGCTCTAAATTTAATTGATGTGTATGTGAGAAAATTTTGGGTTTGTTGGTTATGGTATTTTACAGTTGCAATGCATCTACTAAATAAAAGGTTGAATGGAGTCCTTAGTATATCAAGTCACTGTTATAACTTTACTTTACAAATTCCAACTATACCATGTCTACGGGAATGAGTGCTTGAGGCATGAAACTTTTAGTGAACATAATACCATAACAATCCTCTTGGAAATGATCAAGAACTACAAGGTTAACATATATGTCAGCATGCCAATTAACATAATATCATTGTTACTTCTTGAAGTGTCATGATTTCACATGATCATAATAAAATGATAATATAACCATGTAAACAAGAACTTACATAATAACCCATGAAGCATAAACCAATCATAATTAGATGAATATATGTAACACATAAGCAACTGTCAAACATCATGAATGCAATCATATACATCTATATATCATAGGATTACTACATAAAACATGCATTAATAGACTTCAATTTCTCTTAGTACACACTAGAAATATGCCTCACATCCTAATAGGTGGTTTGGATTAATGATTGCAATCAAATATAACATTGATCATTTAGGACTTTAGGGGTATCTTCTAAAATTAATATAGGTAGTCTTTTCTTCATTGCAAAACTTCACAATTGTATGTGTGTTGACCATTTTGGAGGAGAAAATCCGGTCACCAAACAAACATGTTTCTTTTAGAAACACGTGGACCTTTGAATCTTTGGTTTCACATAAGAGAGACTATGGGAATACTCTATGATATAGATTGGATCATTGTATAATTTTTCATCTATATTGGTACTTTCTGTGTGGAAAAATTGGAAGAATTGGCTTGCAAGGCCCATTTTAATGGCAAGTCCTAGTTTGGAGATTTGGGGTTTGGAACCTTCCAAAGCCATTTTTAGGCATAAAATGAAATTTTTTGGGGTCAAAAATTTGTAAGCATCGATCCTATCCCCTTGATGCTATTCTTCACAACGAGACCTTCCCAACGATGTGAAATTTACCTCAATCAAAAATTGTATGAAGAATTTATGCCTCCCACAAGTTGACCTGACTTGTTTACCACCATGGTATGAGTGGATGCCATGTCAACCCCCATTACTCACACATGTGGGGCTAGCCGCTAGCCATGTGTGCAATTTCAAGAAGATTCTAGAAGTTCCAAAACCTTATCACTAATTGAGGGTTGAGGATTCAAAAATCCTAACCCTATATGACTACCAGACTATGCTAAATACTGGGCCACTAAGAGGAGAAAGGGTTCCATTATTTAGAATTGTACTTGTTCCATGGTAGTTATATCACAAATTTCCACATCAATTGCTTTTGTGAGATGACATAGCCCTTTTCCCTAGCTTGCAAGAATTAATCCCATCCTCCTTCATCAAACTCATCTAGAAAACAACATTTTTTTTCCATTCGTGGGTCACCCATGTGCAAATCGCAGATGTCCACACCTTGCTAGTTTTCAACCTGCAGATACCCTAAGAAATATGAAAAAACAAAATATTCCACATTTTCTGGAGGATTTTTCGGTTGGGATCATTCCCAAACTTCCCTTGTCCCATACAAAACAAAATTCAACCAACTCAACCCCTTGAGGATGGTATAAAGGCACCTTTTAGGGCATGGATGAGGAGGACAACCTAGGTGCAATATTATATAGATGAATTTGAAAGATTCCCGTAGCATCCCCTTGATCTAGAACTTGTTTTCTAGTATTCCTTATGTTCTCTTATATGACCATAGGGTGTGTTCCTATCCCTTTTGGGTCATCTGAGGAAAGGCCATCTTGCTACGTTGGTGCTTGAAGGACCAGTGGAGGAACCTGTCCAGTTGGTTTTGAGGCAATGTCGACGATTAGAGTCCGATTGTAACTACCCACTTTCACCATTTTCAATAAAAGAGTTCTCTTTACCTCCATTCATGTGTACATTGATTCAATCTATTGATAGATGTTAGTTTGATTCATATACTTTAATTTTTGCACATTATATGCATGCTTTGAATTCATAACTACCTTGTTGCAAGATAGACTTGGTCTTCTTTTGCAGGTTGATACCAATGGAGATCAGGAGCATAATCAAAGGTGGAAATAAAGGATTGACATCAGACATAGGATACAAGGTGTGAAGTCTCTCTTTCTCTCCTCTCATTCTATCCTCAAAGTAGTTATTTTCATATAGCATTGTTGTGTGTGAGGGTAGGTTGTATCTTTTACATATGGTCTCGCTCTGCTGTGACATGACCCAAGGTCATAGGGGAAACATCTCGTAACAGAATTGGAAACCATACTAGGGAGTCTTTTCTCTTAGTTTGGGTCAGTCTTAGGGTGTCTTGTTTTGTCTTTGATTTCTTTAACTTTTCCTATTTTCTAAGCTTTCTTTTCAAATAATTTTCCATCTAGAAATTTTGTCCAAATTTTCTGGAAGCCTCCTTCTAGATTGGATTTTTTATGTTTCAAGTTTTACTAGTGCATCCGTGCTTTGTCCTTTTATGAGTTGCAGATATCTTTGATATGCCTTTCTATGACCCATGGATGTCTGCGAGTACTAGTGTACATAGTCGAGGATATGTGTAAGAATTGGAATTTTTTAGCCTTTCTCTCAGTTTTGGAGGTCTGGTTTGATTCTTCAGTGCAATCTTAGCCTGCTAGGTTTTATTTTTCCTTTTATTGTTGTGTTAAGTCTTTGAAAAATCTAAAATCATTTAAAATATATTGATTTTTATTAGGTTAGTATTTTGGTTATAAGGTTATTTAGGTTGATCAAAAGGTCAGTCGTGTGTAGCTGGGATGAGTTTCTTATTTGATTGTTGTGTTTCAATGATTCTTAACTATTCTCTTTCTTTCTCTTTACCTTCTTCCCTATATCATAAAAGAAAAAGAAAAATCACATATCATTTGTATTTCATTTATTTTAGTAATATAAAAGACAAAAATACTTGTTTTCTGGTCATTCTTCTCTGACTCCCTTGTCTCTGAACTTTTCAAGAAAACAACTTGCTTACTAGCACTCAAGTCTTTAGGCATGTTGCTTTCTTTGGTAGAGACAAAAATAAAATAAAAAACCTAGTTTTTTGTAGTTAGGTCTCTTTATTTATTTGCATTGTTTGCATTGTTATTTGAAAAAAGAAAAATATACTAGCATAGGAAAAATTTTAATTTCAAGGTTTGAAGGATAGCACATGCATTTTCTTTTTTTGGAACTCTTTTTCATTTGAATAATTAGTGTAAAGTTTTATTTGCTAGTGTTCTTGTAAGTTTCATTTTTGCAAGAGTCTCAAACAACACCAATTTCACCTCCATACCCTTTTAGTAAAAACAACCACTAAAACAAATGATAAACTTAAAATGTACTAATATTTGTTTCTAGGGTTCACAAACAAGTTTAGGGTTAGGGCCTGGATTAGGAATGAAGAGATAAATCTCCAAGGCTATTGAAAAAATATAGGATTCTGAGTTAGGGAGAGTCAAATCCAATTGTCATATAAGTATAGTAGGGAAGATCCTCTAACACAAGAGTCAAACACAAGGTCGTGTAAAGGAGAGCCAAGGAGATATCCCATCCAAAGCTTAAATGAGCATAGTGGAGAGATCGTGTATTGGGGGATTTTCTTGAAGTGACACTAACCCATCTGGCATCAGTCCTCTAGAATATTTTGGGCTTAGTTACCCTACCCATACATTCGATCCTGACTATTGACTGTACCTGCTAGACACTAACTACAATTTGGTGAGCTTAGTTGCTCTAGGGATATCAAAGGTGACTACAAGGGTTTTTCGTGGTACTTGGGGTAGATTTTGTATCATACTTTTTAGTACTAATGGAGGGTTCCCCATGAAGCATGGGTGCTTACACCAGATAAGGCCGGTCATTGGAGGTTCAGATACCTGCTTCTCACTACTTCGTTGATTGGTCCACATGACTTAATCAACCTATGCCTCCATCCAGAAGGCCCCTTTCCACTTTTTCATTGCTTTGGACTCGAGACCTTATCTACCTGGGATGAAGACTTGGAATTTTTTTTTTCTTGCGATGTTTCTCTTAGGAATTTTTATTGGAGTGATGCTTTGTATTATTGGCCTTAGGTTGTGTCAGTATCACCACTTTTGTATCATTGATTCAAGGTGGTCGACCAAATGATCCAATAGTCGGGAAGGACCCCTATTCTTTCTCTTTAAATTGTGGAGATGCCTCTTAGAAGGTGTGGGTTTTTATACCACTGGTTCGCTAGAGTCAATGTGTGAGAATTTTATGGACATGAACAATCCTACAAGGGATGAAACTATGCATAAAAATGATATGGACAAAGTTATTGAGGATACCAACCAAGGAACCCTCGCCCAAGGGTATTCTTATTCTTTTCCATTCTTTTAAAACATTGATGCCCCCTTGATGGAAACTTTGAACATTCATGGGCTGAATGTAGGACTATCGGTTTGGTTGTGCACCATTCTAAAGGTCCCGAATGATCTTGATGATTCTCAGATAAGCACCTTACATCAGGGGCATTGTAAAGATGTTGATCCTTTATCTTTTGCATCCACGAAGTCTACTTCTCCTCCTTCTCCCTCTTCTGGTGAAAGTCTTTCTACTAGTAATCAGAAGTCTAAAAGGAATATGAAGAGGAAGAGTAAGAAGACGAAGTCACCAACCTATGCTAGTCACATTGGAGACGTTTTTCCATCCTCGACTAGTCATGCTGGGGGAAAGCAACCAGCCTTTGTGAGTCATGCTGGGAGAAAATGTTCAGTCACTGCTAGTCATAATGGCATAAAGTCACTAACCTCTACAAGTCATGTTGAAGACAAGTAACCAACCTCTGCAATTCATGTTGTGGGAACGAGTCTAGTCACTACTAGTCATACTAGACAAACATCACCAACCTATGCAATTCATGTTGGAGATCAACACCTAACACTGCATGTCATGCTAGGGGAAACCCACCGGCCACTTCATGTCATGCTGGGGGAAACCCACTGGCCACTACAAGTCATGCTAAGGGAATTGATAGTATTGAGAACCCTAGATGAATAGGATGAGAGCCTAAGTTCCCTTATAATATTTTTGAAGGAGATCACCTTACTCATTTGTTCCTTTCTATTTTCTTGATACGAAGAGCATGGTCCTTGTCTGAAGGCCCTTATAGTTTTGTGTCATATTCAGTTTCCCAACAATATAATCAATCGTTGGTTTCTGAAGTGATCATTTCGATCCCATATTCAGTCGATACCACTCTCATTCATGGGGTTGATGTGTCTCTTTACCATGTTGTCTCGCATCCTATTCAACCAGTGGTTGAGGAAGTGGTCATGTTGATGCAATATTTAGTCAATCCCACTCTTCTCTTGGAGAGTGACCAGTCTTCCAAAGTGGTCGAGCTGACGCAATCTTCGACCAACCCCATTCTTATTTCAAGGAGTGATGCATATTTTGACTATGTATTTAGAATTTCCAATTCAATACCTTCTGAACAAGGGGGCATTACAGTCTCTTCAAGTACGTTGCCTCCAAGTCCTAGGATGGTTTCCTTTGATTGGAATGATCTTATAAATCCTCACCTTCATTCTTCTACACCTTTCCATATAATGGTTCTGGTTGAACCTATTATGAAAGGATTTCATTGATTTATTGTATATGAAGGATCCTCTGCAATTATTTTATCCTCCTCGGCTTGGAAAGATTTGGGTTCTCCCAAGATTGTGTCAGCTACTAGTCAATTGTTGGATTTTGACAGAAGACCTAGTGAATGTATGGGGATTCTTCCTCAGTTTCCTATCACATTAGGTGGATATATTGGTCTAGTTGATTTGTTAGTGGTGCCAGGCCCTTTAAACTTTAATATGCTTATTGGGCATGATTATGTTTATGCTATAAAGTTTGTGGTGTCTATGCTCTTTCTTGCGATAAAATTCCCTCACAACAAAATCATTGTCACTATTGATAATATTTCATATGATAATCACTATCTTAGTTCGATTTCAATTCAGTTTCTCCCCTTGTGTATTCCTAGTGTTCAATTAGTGCCTTCCTTGCTATGGGTGAATTATGTGGAATATTATTCTTGGTGTTCAATTGCTCATGAGATGGGATTTTTACATTTATGTTCACCTTCTCGAGACAAGGTATTAACAATTGATTAGGTGGTTTATCCAATGGGGGCATGGGAGCCCTTGCTTCCCTCTATTGGCCCGAGTAATTTTTTGTTTCCTAATGAGTCTCATATTGCTATTTGTAAGACCTCAAGCCCTGGTATTTGTGAGCTATCGAGCCCCAGTTTCATTGATGTTGATTTTCCTTCAGATGAGGCCATCCTTGGAGCTATGATTATGGATTTTTTACCTCTTCCTGAATTGGAAACTTTACAGGTTGGTTACCAAAGAAACCCTTGGCCTAAGCCTAACAATGGGATCTACCTAGAGCACTGCGATGCATAAGCCATAAGGCTATGTGTTTCTCTGTACATATTTTACTTTTAGGGTTTCTTGTATTTAAGTTCTGTATCCCATAAGAATTGTTTTTATTAGAGGTTTATATATTGGATTTATTAACTTCTAGGTAAGTGTTTTTGGTCTTATATACAAGATTTTGAGAACATTTTTATTTGGTACCTTTCTTCATGTCAATTCGTTTTGATAGGTAATGATCTTGAAATGGCATATATGTTAGATTTTCCCCTTCATGCATTTTTTCATTATCTATTTCTTCTTTCATTTTTCCTTAGGATCAACCCCACTGAGTTGTAATACAAAACCTTCTTTGTTGTTTATAAGTGTTGTAATTCATGTGCTAGAGCCTACTGTTCATGGGATCCCTAGTTAGAACCTTGTTCACAGTATAGATCCCATGCCAAAATACTTTCATAGGCTCAGGATTCCTATTTATTCCCACCATGACTTTGCGTTGGAGCTACATATCTTCTTCTCAATATTTTTCTTTCCATTACCTACAGGACTCCCCATAACACATGCTTGTTGGAGTTACTTCACACACACCTATGATTTATTTTTCCTAAGGTTTTTCCTTGTTCATTAGTCATTATCCAGTCTCCTATATTTTTCCTAAGAATCTTCCTCTAGGGAGAATATTTTCTTCAGTTTCCACGTCATTTTAACTAGTTGAGTGGAGTCTAGATGCTGCATTGGTTTTGTCACCATGCAACATTGGGATCATGACCAGATAATTCACATTAGCCTTGGTATCATCACTAGACTGGTGCATTACCCATGATTCCTTGATCTCCTCCTCACTTCACTATGTTTCAGTCAGTTAACTAAAGACTGGTAGACTACTTAACTCAGCTAGGTGGTAGTTCACTCCCGTAACTTCCTGAGAGATTAGACTACGTGGCAGTTTATTCCCGTAAATGTTGGTTTGTATCCATATCACTCTATACCACCACTATGGCACATTGGATTCTCCTCCAGTGCACATTGGTTGAGTTATACAGAGTATATCACATGTAAATTATTCGTTATTCATTACGGTTAATGAGAATTCTTCCATTCTTTCTCTCTTGCTTCTTCTTTCTCAATTTATCTCTGCAAATGTGTGTGGTATTTTCTAGTTGGATCTATTCTGTGCAGTTCAACACATTTACATGGTATCAGCGTCGATGAACTTCTACACCAAAATTTTTTGCAGGTACAAAAGATTGAAGACAACAGAAAGATGGATTTCCCAAAAGAATTCATTCTTACACCTTGCAATTACTTTTCATATAAGGAGAAAATAGTCATACATCTCCAAAATAGAGGATTATACAGTTTAACCTTGAATACATACACATAACCAACATCATCCATAGAAAAATCCAATTACTTAAATCGAATGGAAGAAGCATTCAATTCAATTTGCAGTCTTATTTCTCCCGATCTCCTTTTTCACATATCTTCCTGTAAAACTCCTAATGAATCCTGAACCACCTTGGAAGGGATCTTTGGAAAATAGGATGATATGAGGGGACACATGCTAGAGGTGGAATTTCTCACATTGGATCCAAAAATCTTCGACAATGTCCAATATTTCTTTACAAAATTCAAGGATTTACTATCGCAACTCAAATCTTGTGGGGTTGATAAATCTAAGGAGGAGATAAAAATGGTTCTCACCATTCTCTCCAAACTTGGTCCTGAATTCTTTATGTTCGTATCAACATTCCATTCAGTCAAATTCACCTTTGGAGCCACCTGAAAGATGCCTTCTCTTGATGACTTTATCGAATCCCTCACACAAGAGAAAACCAAGCTCATCAACATAGGAAAAATCAAAGGCCCAAAGGCACATGCACTTACTGTGAAAGATGGAATCCATCAATATAAAAAATCTGAAGATAAATAAAAAAGGAAATCGCATGCACATATGAAGAAGGAAGGGTACACAAAACCCTTCACCGATGCCTCCAGATCCAAAGGGGGAAAGGCAAGAAAAGGGGAGAAATGATCATACTGCCATAAAGGATTCCATCCAGAATCCGCATGAATGCAGAAAAAAAATATATCTAATGAATCAAATACTTCAGCAAAACAACCTTGGAGATCACATCCCCAAGGGTGCCAAGAAGAAGAAGCCAGAAGATCAGAATCCAAAGAAAGGAAATTCTAGCCATGCCTTGATTTCCATCAACTCCTCTCCCAATGATTGGATCGTAGATTCAAGAGAATCACATCACATGGATGCCATAAAATAAGTCTATTCTTCATTGGATGCATGCAAAGGTCATCCTATTTTTATGGGGGACAACTCTCCAGTCGAAGTCACAGGTAAAGGAAAGATTGAACTCACCAACGAAAGCTTCGAGAATGTGTTGCACGTTCCCAAAAATTTCGTCAAACTTCTCTCCATGTATCAAATGAAAAATTCAATCACCAAAAAGAAATTCATATTCACACCAAATTCAATGGACATCTATGACATGGAAACCAACTCCAGTGTTTCTACCGGTGAGGTAAATCATCAATCTAGATTGTATACATTTTCTGAATTTATTGAACCAAATTCTACTTTATTGCTTACCCATGTTGATGAAAGTACTAGGATATGGCACAAAAGGTTTAGACATTTGAATTTCAGATATATGAAACAAATTAGCAAGAAACTATTGGTTGATGGTCTACCAGACATCCATTTCTCCAGGGGAGTATGTGAGGGATGTGTTCTTGGAAAACACCCTTAAGAGAAATTCGACAAAGGAAAGTCTCAGAGAGCTTATGTGCCTTTAGATATGATCCATAGTGACCTCATGGGTCCTTTCCCACATCCATATATCAACAAAGTGAGGTTTTTTCTCATTTTTGTTGATGATTTATCACGTTTCACATGGATTTACTTTCTCAGTAAAAAATACAAGATCTTTCAACACCTCAAATATTTCAACTCCTTGGTTGAGACACAGTTTGGAAAGAAAATCAAAGTCCTCCAAACTGATAACAGGGTATATTATGTCAATCATGAGATCCATAATCTTTTTCTTGAGGCAGGGATTTAGTTGCAACACATAGTTCCCTATACTCCGTAGCAAAACGGAGTTGTTGAGTGGAAAAACAGATCTCTAAAAGAGATGGCATCTTGCATGTTGCATGCAAAGTCACTACCACAAAGACTATGGGCTGAAGCACTTAATTGTGAAACATACATCCAAAACATATCTCCCCATATATATTTCAAGGATAAGACCCCCTACGAGGCTTGGAGCAGCCTTAAACCGGAAGTGACCCACTTTCGTATTTTCGGTTCACATGCGTGGGCTCGGTTTCCCTCTGAAAAGAGGAAGGCACTTGATCCACAGAGAACTAAGTGTATTTTTTTTTTATACCCCAATGGTGTGAAGGGATATAGACTTATTGATATTTCCTCGAACCGACTCATCATTGAGTGAAGTGTCCAATTCGAGGAAAGTGTCTTGCATGTACTTCAACAACTGCATGCAGACACCTTCATTCTTCCACCTGTCCAAGAAGATGAGCATACACATGCCGACTCCTCTTCAGAGGAATCAGATGATACAAATATAGAGTCAGTATAGTCAGATGCAGATTTAGAGCATCAATATGAAGATGTAGATCTAGAGAAAAGGCTCAAGTGGGCACAAAATACTCTACAAGATGCAAGGGATCATGTTGGTGATCCAACCGATACTAGGAGGACTCGATATGATTTAGAGGAGCCTCCTGTTGCACTCATTTCCACTGAACCATTGATCTCTGTACATCTCTTCTTGGTTTAGTCTTCAAATACATAGTTTTATGGCGAGGTTGTTGGAAATCCATTTTGGGAATCCGCCATGCAGGAGGAGTACAACTCCCTCCTCGAGAACCAAACTTGGGATCTAGCTCCCCTTCCTTCTGGAAGGAAACTTGTCAGAGGCAGATGGGTCTACAGAACCAAGAGTGTAACAGATGGATAGATTAGCAGATACAAAGCCAGGATTGTTGCCAAAGGATTTCATCATGTGCATGGTATTGACTATGATGAGACCTTCGCTCCAGTAGAGAAGATGGATTCCATACGATTGGCACTTGCTATTGTGGCAGCCAAGGGATGGGAAGTCCATCAGATGGACGTGAAGAATGCATTTCTTCACATTTATCTCTCTGAGGATATCTATATGGAGCAGCCCCAGGGATTTATGCAGGAATCATCTTTGGTATGTCAACTGAAGAAGTCCCTTTATGGCCTCAAGTAGGCTTCGAGGGCATGGTATGCCAAGATGGAATCCTACCTATTCTCACAGAACTTTGTATGTTGTAAATTAGACTCAAATGTCTACATGCTCAGGATGAATGATTCACTTCTACTCTTAGTTCTATATGTTCATGATTTGTTGATCACCAGTTGCTCGACTTCAACGTTTGCTGCAGTCAAGAGGATTCGACATGACAAGTTTTTTCTGACGAACATGGGTCCGCTACACTTCTTCCTTGGAATCAAGATCAGTCAGGATACATCAGGCATAAAACTATCTCAAGCCAAGTATGCATGAGATCTCCTTGAGAGATTTCACATGATAGACTGCAAGTATGCTTCAAGTCTTTTCCTATCAACAATCAAACTTGAGGATGGTGGGGACACTCCATTGGTTGACAACACACTTTACAAACATCTAGTGGGGAGCTTGTTGTATCTCACACACTCCAGACCAGACCTCTCCTATGCAGTTGGCTCAGTTTCCAGGTTCATGTAGGAGCCACATGAGCTATATTGGAAGGATGAAAAGTGTATCCTTCAATACATACATGGAACCATCACCTTTCAGATTCATTATGCAATAGACTCTACATTAGATCTCATCTGTTTTACTGATTTTGACTGGGCTGGTGATAGCACTGATCACAATTCCACATCTGGTTACTCACTTAGTCTTGGTACCAGGCCTATCTGTTGGTCGAGCAAGAAGAAAGATACCATTTCTCTATCTTTAGCCGAGGCAGAGTACAAAAGGGTAGTTAAAATAACCATTCAGGATATGTGGCTACAACATTTTCTCACTGAGTTGGGCATTCAGTTTCATCGGTCGATTGTCATCTGGTGTGACAACCAGAGCACTCTGAAGTTTGGTATAGATCCAGTTCAGAGGTAGAAGACAAAGCACATCGAGATCCACATGCACTGCATCCAGGACTTAGTACATGAGGGGGTAATTGACCTACAGTTTTGTCCTTCAGCGGAACATATGGCAGACATCTTCACCAAGAAATTCATTGAGCAAAAGTTCCATTCTCTATGAAGTCATATTGGAGTGAAGGACACAGTTTCCTAGCAACTGTCAGTTCTTCATTTTTTTACATACATTGTACCTTGAGGGGGGGGGTTTCCCATGAGGTTTTCCCTCTTTCCTCACTTTATTTTAGTGTATCTTTTGTATTTGTGTACCTAAAAAACCTCATTTCCGGGACCCATTCTTTATTTTCACCATAGTGATGTCAAGGGGGGTGTTGGAGTTACTTCACACACACATAGGATTTCTTTTTCCTAAGTTTTTTCCTTGTTTATTAGTCATTATTAGTCATTATCCAATCTCCTATATTTTAGGAAGAATATTCCTCTAGGGAGAATATTCTCTTCAGTTTCCACTTCAGTTTGACTAGTTGAGTGGAGTCTAGATGCTGCATTGGTTTTGTCACCATGCAACATTGGGATAATCACTAGCTAATGCACATTAGCCTTGGTATCATTACAATACTGACGCATTATGTTGGTTGTGGAGCCTGATTATATTCCTAATTCAGAGGTCCTTGTTTTCAGCCATGTTTATACCCCATAAAGACTTTACACCCCAGAAGAATGTACACTCTTCCACGCAGGAGAGTGCAGAGGGGGGTTACCCCCTCTGTGGGGTCTGGGGGCAAGCAGGCCCCCGAAGGAAAAAAAATTGCCTTGTAAATGTATATTGTAATTTCATTGTAAATATGGACCGTTCATTATAAGGTCACATATCTAATGGTAGAAATTATGTTAGGGTTTTCTGCCCTAGAAGGCAACCCTCTTTTATGAGGGAAATGTATTGTGGCTAAGTATCATAGCGAATATGGTATTCTAAGAGAGGAGACTGTGAGAGAACGAAGAGGAAGTTACAACGGGTTTGTTGTAGGTTGTATCCCTTCATTTGTTGGATAATAATAAATGAAGGACCTGGAAATTTCTCTAGTGGACGTAGCCCACACTGGGTGAACCATGTATATATGTGTCTCTATTGTATCGTGTATCTTCTGTGTTTTATTTCCACATTTGTTTTATTTTATTGCTCTGTGATCCTATTTTTCTAACACATTACCCATGATTCACTGATCTCCTCCTCACTTCACTCTGTTTCAGTCAATTAACTAAAGACTTGTAGACTAGTTAACTCAGCTAGGTGGCAATTCACTCTCGTAACTGCCTGAGCGACTAGAATAGGTGGCAGTTTACTCCCGTAACTGCTGGTGTGTGTCCAGATTACTCTAGACCACCACTAGGGTGCATTGTCTTCTCATCCAATGCGCATTAGTTGAGTTATAGAGAGTCTGTCATGTGTAAATTATTCATTATTCATTACAGTTAATTAGAATTCTTCCATTCTTTCTCTCTTGCTTCTTATTTCTCAATTTCTCTATACAAATGTGTGTGGTATCTTCTAGCTAGATCTATTTTGTGCAGGTTCAAAACATTTACAATGCTAATACTTATGTCAACACCTCTTCAGATTCTTCATCATGTAGTATATTTCTTACTAGAATATAGGGTAGGGTCATTTCCACCTGCATAATTCATTTCTTTGTATCATTCACATATCTTCCATATGATGCACCCGATTGTTTTTCAACATCATAACTTCAAGATCCTTTAAAGTTGTTGTTTATGGATGGTAGATTTTACCTCTCCATGGGTGTTCTAGTTAGTACCTCACTGAAATTTTTGAAACCCATGTTGCAATTGTTTTAGTAGTCTCAAAAGCCCTATTTATCCATGCCATTTCTTTGCGTTGAGGCCCCATGAATTCCTCTCAATATATTTCTAGGTAATCTACCCACAAGGATTCCAAAATTTTGTTGATTTGTAATTGCATTGCATATTAAACGCTCGCGCTTCTAGGCCTAATTTTGGCTTCAACTTGGCATCGTTGAACCATTTTCTTATGCATTTGTACTAGTTGCTAATGCAAGAACATTGTGCCTCAAAAGTCAAGGACATTTGACTAGACCTAGGTGTAATACCCCAAGGTCAAGCCCCTGTTGAATTGTAAACATGTTTTGTAGGCTAGTGAGCCAAGTGATTATAAGCTAGGAGGCTTATGTGATGTTAAGCCAGTGAACCTATTTTTGTATATGTAATTATGCATATCATTAATATAAAATACATTGTTGGATGTAGACCAACCACAAATAAAGAGTTAAGGGGGAATAAACTCCACTAGGTAGGGGAAGGGGATAGGAGGTTAGGAAAAAGGGGCTAAGCTTGAGGGATTAACCCCAAGGGAATATTATAATATATTTTCCTAAAAGACTAAGGTTTGGGGAAATAACTCATGTTATCCTAAGTTCTCGTGGGAAGGGGAATGAAGGAGAAGTGGAGCTCATGCAACTTCATGAGGACAGGTGTTCGATTTAGGACATGCAATTTTATGTGAGAAATCAACTTGTTGTGGGGGTTCACTCAACATTATTTCCATTCTCCCCATACACTCAGGCACTTAGGAAATAATCATTCTATCCATCATTGAACGCCTCCATCGTCGACCTCTGTAACTGGCATGCACTACTCACTTGAGCCTATACCCTTCCTTAAAATTTTCTGCTACTGCCATCATCTGTGCCATACCCAAGTTCTGTTGTTGCCATTTACCTTACCTGTTTGACTTAGGAGATGGACAAAAGAAGGAGGTTTTCAGGCCTATGGTTTGAAGAGGAGGGTTTTCAGGCCCGTGGATTGAAGAAGCAAGTTGTTAGGCTTGTGAGAAACTATCTCCAGGTGAGAGAGGTTGTTGGGGAAGTGAAGTCTCCTATAAGGAGCCCAACAACAACTACAGAGCTCTAAGAATTCCTATCCATCCTATTGTTGAAGCCATGGAAGGGAAGTGTAGCAACCGATGGACTGTTGGACAGTGAAGGTGTATACTTCCTGGGGTGGGACATGAATGTGGGGAATGAGAGGCTCTAAGTTGTGGGTGTAAGTGGGCTCCTGAGAGAGAATCCTTCCTATTGTACTGTGCGACTTTCCATAGACTCAACCTAGATTAGGAATCCCTTGCTCTGCTGGAGTTTAGTCCTAGCTCGGGGGTGAACCACTGCTGAGAGTGATGAGAAGCGTGGTATAAGGCTGGGAGGTTTGTGGAAGGTCTACACACAATTGGTGGACATCAATTAAAATATAAGTATCAATTGTGTTAATGTCACATGCTATTTTTAAGTACATGTCCCTTATTTATAAGAATTGCATGTGTTTGCTGCATGTATGTTTTATTGTTAATTCCGCAAGGATCTGTGTTGTAGCAGAATGTTTATGTATATTTAAATATACATTATAAATGTATGTTAATAGAAAGTAGTTGTCATTTTTAATTTATTAAGTTTGATATTTTCCTCAAATGAAAGTAAGTGGTTCTACGAGGTATCATTGCCTGACTTGGGTGGTTGGGGTGTTACAAATTGGTATCAGAGCTCGAATTCAACAAATAGGTGGTAGCATGCCCCGACTTGCRTAGYTGGGGGTGTTTACAAATTGGTATCAGATCCCATGGTTTCAACACTGAACCTGGATGGGCCACAAATGTGGAATTTGAAGCAAAAATTCCACAGGGATTTGATGTACATAGTGCGAGGGGGGCGCTAAGAGAGCTCCTGGGTGGTAATGGAAATCTCAGTTCGAGTGGTAGAGCAGTTATCATATTAATAATGGTTGATAACCATAATATTGAATTTGAGTTGTGGTATCTACGCGGGGGTAAGGCAAACCCCTCCCAACCATCAGATCTGAAAATGATGCACGATAGTTAACCTCCAAGTCCTTTGGAAAAGTTTACATTCTGTTGAGAAAAGGGGCCGAAGTCTTGGAGTTTTGAAGTACCAGAGTGATTTACAACCATAGATCATCTAGGAGGAGGAGAGTCGTTGGATTTCCCAAGAGGTTCAATGGTTCGAAGCTCAAAGAAATTCATTAAAGTGTGCGCAAAATGGACTTCCTCCCAAAGAACCGAAGTCCCAAACGCCGGAGTTAATCTGGACCATTCATGTTTAAGGACACATGTCAACAGATCATCCTATTTGGAGTTTCGACAGTCTAGGGGTTGTGTGGTGTTTAAACAGGAAAATCCTCCGAAGTCCCAGAGTGATTCTCAGTTGTAGATCATTCAAGAGAAGGTGGATCGTTGGATTTTACTAAGTGGTTTGACGGTTTGGTTTTCAGGGAAATCCGTTGGAGATTGTGCAGAGTAGACACTACTACATATTGAAAAAATTGCAACGATTACTTGTGACGAAAGTACTCTTTCGTCGCAAAATTCAAGAGAAACAGTTCAATTTTTCAAGTTTGATCTAAATCCACCCCACATTCGTCTCTCTATTGACGAAACCAAACTTTCGTCTATTTTTCGACGATGATCAAGATGGTGGACTATTGTCTCTATTTTGGCGAATTTGTGTTTTCGTCGCAAGAGAGATGCTCACTGTTGACCATTACACTTTTTGATACTATCCATATTGATTGTTATACATTTTTACAAAGTCTAAATTGATATAGTCAACGTTTGTCGCAAGAGCGATGATATGACCATTATAACTGTTCCAGTCTTGGACAAAGTGACCTAAATATAACAAATAAATAGGTAAAAGAAAAATAAATATTTAGGTCACGGTCATTGAAATTGTGACAACTGTGACCTAAATTGACCTATAAATATTTGATGATTTAAATATGTTGTGACCATCTTGCTATAAAAACAACGGTTCCGAAAGGATATTTTTGTGTGGAAGTTGTGCGAAAGAATGTCGCAAAATATAGTTAGAGGTGGGGAAAAACGTAAAGCAGGTGAAAAGGGTGATGGTAGATGTTATTGCCCTTGCAAAAAATGTTGCCTCATACGTCCCGTAATAATTTTAATAGAAACAACTACAAAACATTGTAGGAAATATGGGCACATTGATGGTTGATCGAATGAATATCGTCCCATGGTAATTAGCTATATATTCATTACCTGTTTTTATTTTTTCAATTTTATATAAAATTATATATATGTATATATATTGTTTTAATGTTTGTTATAGTATACACTAATTTTGCATGATTGTTTGTAATTATAAAGTTAGAGTTTCCCTCTAACTTTCCACAGAATATTGCACCAAGTATTACTAGAAATGATGTTGTACAAGTTGAGGAACCTCATGACCAAGCAAATGAGAATCTCATGGAAGAAGATGATGGGACAAATCAAGTTAATGATCCCATGGAAGAAGATGATGGGACAAATCAAATGATCCAAGATTTGTTTTCATATCCGGATGAGGATGGGGACAATGCTGGTATTTATGATGAACCTCTCTTAGAAAAGGCAAATAAATGACTTTATGAAGGATTAAGAGAAAATATTATCTCCACTACATTGCTTCTAGTGAACTTAAAGGTTATGAATAATTTGTCGAACACTTGTATGACATAGATCCTAAGGTATGTAATATGTTTCATCTCATATTATACATAAATGTTGATTTTTTCTATTTGTTTTTAGTTTTAATTAATGTGTAAAATAAGAATGCAATTTTTACAATTAATATTCTTTACATTAACTAGTTATTTGTTATGTTGTAGATTGTTAGGTGAATTTTTGTTACCATCGTCAAATATTTTACCTCGCACATATCGAGGTTTGCATGCCATTATGAAAGACATTGGAATGGATTATTAAACTAGAGATGCATGTCCTAATGACCATATTATATATTATGGACAACATGCTTCAAAAACAAAATGTCTGCAATGTCTTATCAGTAGATATCAAACCGATCAAGTAAAAAAAAAGGTGCCTCAAAAGGTTCTTCGTCATATTCCCATAATTTCATGTTTGCATCGATTGTCCAGGTGTGAAAGCATAGCACAATTTATGGATTACCATGCACGTAACAGAAGTGGAGATTGTGTTCTTTGAATGCCTGCCGATGGTTCTGCATTTAGGGAAATTGAGAAAAAATGGGAAAATTTCAAAGATGAACCTCATAATGTTAGGCTTTCATTGGCAGCTGATGGTGTTAATCCATTTGGAGAGCTTAGGTCTATTTACTCAGTGTGGCCTATTTTTTTAATCAACAATAACATTCCTCCTTGGATTTCAATAAAGAGGGAGCACATAATGTTGAGGATATTTCTTCTTTGTCGCAATTGTGACAACTCCATACTGTCATCGCTCTTGCGACGTTAAGTCAGGTTTGTCACACGTGCCACGTCATGCAAAGCGACGTTTGGGAGACCCAATATTCATCACAATACCCACAACATAACGTCGCAAGAGCGTCAAAATAGCCGTCGCAAAATGGCCCAAATTTGCTATTGAGAGTTTCCCCGAAGTGCCAAAGCTACGAGAAGCAATTGTTCAACAGTCGGAAGTTTGATAGTTTTGAAAAAGTGTCGATGAGAAGAAATTGTTGAAGTCCCAAAGCTATGGGAAGCAATTGTTAGATAGTTTGAAGTTAGACAGTTTTGAAAAAGTGTCGATGAGAAGAAATCATCGAAGTCCCAAAGCTATAGGAAGTAATTGTCTAGAAGTCAACAGTTCGACAGTTTTGAAAAAGTGTCGATGAGAAGAAATTGCCGAAGTCCCAAAGGTATGAGAAGCAATTTCTTAGCAATCGACTGTTCGATAGTTTGAAAAATTGTCGATGAGAATAAATCGTCGAAGTCTCCAAGCTACAGGAAGAAATTCTTCGACAGTCAGCAGTTTGGGAGTTTTGAAAATGTGCAGATGAGAAGAGATCTTCCGAAGTTCCAAAATTATGGAACGTCGGGGTGACGTGGAACTATTCGACATTTGACAGTTTTGAAAATGTGAAAATGAGAAGAAATTGATGAAGTCCTAAAGTTTCAATGTTCCAAAGCGTCAATATGATGTCACAGGCCTTAGGTGCCAATTGTGACCTGAAATGTGTCACTCGATGGTGAGGCCATGTGTCACCCTATGTTTCTTACACGTAGCAACGCAGGTGTGAAAGTACTAAGTGGAACCTGAGAGTTCATTAATTCGGTGTTTAGAAGGAATGAAGTGTGAGGAAGGTGAAACCCCCAAAGCTCTAAAGAACAGAGTAAATCCTCACCGTTGATCGAGAGAGGAGACACGAAAGTAGATCCCATAGTCTAGAGACTTGGAACTCCAGAGGATTCAAGGCATAAAAAATTGAGTTCGAGAACTCCCGAAGGATGGAGTCCATCTCGACCATTGATCATAGAGTATGCATGGTGCCAGATCCAAAGGTACAGAGACTTGGTCCTTTGAAGGAATTGAGTTGCAGGTT
>JASDQU010685835.1:22246-32744 GCA_032191745.1 Picea mariana | reverse complement strand
TGGTAAATGATTACATTAAGCATTTATCTCAATATGCTCACATGCTACCAAGTATAATACTTTTCAAAGACTGCTTCCTCAACTATAATGTTTACTTGTAATAGGGTAGTTATCAACTTGTCATGTACAACTTTGAATCTTATCAACTTAATTAATCAAACCTGGAACCTAGAGTCTTGTCCTCAAGAATGAGTGTGTTGCTTTTCTTCCAAGTCTCCTTCACTCAAGATGAACAATGTTTTCTTCAACCTATCTTCTGTACTAAGACAATATGATATCTTGACAAAAAGTTGGGTTAGAGAATAAACTCTATGATCTCAACTTTAATCCATCTAAAACCTTGAATTTAATTTTTGACCAAAGGTTAGTATGATGGTCATAGCTTCAACATGCAACCTAGATCAAAATAATGTCATAACAAATAGATACATATCAGAATAAGAAAGCCTGGTTTGCATTATTCCTCTGAATGTGTTGGATATGAGATCCTTCTGGATCCATGGCAAGAGATCCCTTCTCCTGCAAATACCCTTTAGAATAATACATTTGAAACATATGTAAGTACATACCTCTGATAGTATCGACGGGTGGTGGTACCATCTGGTAGAAATGGTGATAGGTAACAAACCTTCAAAACTTCATAGGTGTTTCAACTTTAAGGTTTTCCAACACTTTACAAAATATTTCACTGCAACTGGAATTGCAATTGTAACAACAACTGGTACTTTAACTGCAACTTAGGGTTTTATGAGAAAACCCTAATTTTTCAAACTTCAAATTTTGAAATTATGATCCAGGGGCTAGATGCGCCGAGAAAAGGTGAGTAAGCTGGTGCAGTCAGATTTTTGAAGATCCAAACTTTACCCCTTGAAACTGATCTTGCAGAAATTTGGACTGGTACTTCTGGTACTGGTTCTGATTTCCTGGTTTTTCTAGTTTTCTGGTACTTATAGTTTTCTAGTACCAGTCAAAAACTAGTATTTTTCCATTGAAAAGGTGCGCTCAAGATGCCAAAAGATTCACTAGGGTAGGGTGCACTTTTCTAGATGGTTTTTAGGAAAAACTTCCTCTCCAACAAAAATCCCTAATTTTCTTGTACGACAACAATGGCATTTTGTCTTATCCAATGAAAGGTGATCTCATTAGCTTAGCTCTAATACCATGTTAAATTTTGACCTATTATTAGGTTTCTTTTCAATTTACTAGATAACCATAGCATAGGTAGGATGACTAAGAGAAACATAATCACAAGATACAAAACATTTATCCTGGGAAACCCTCATGGGGGAGAAAACTCAGCAAAAATTCCTTAATTTAGATAGCCAATACAATGCCAAGACAATAAACCAAAATACTAGAGAATATCCAACATTGAGCAATGTGCCTCTCTCTTCCTTCTTCTCCCAACTACAACTACCAAACTTGCACTCTAGATGATTGAATGAGTGAGTGAGATAATGAGGCGTTGGCTTCCTTTATTTATACTGGATGGCAGGTGTTGGAAAGTTGTCTCTTCACTGGCCAGGGCCGACTTGTCTTCTTAGTGGTTAAAACCACTTTAATTAGGCCCCGGGGTCGACTTATTAATTTTCATAATACAATTAGGGCTTGACCAATCCGCAAAAGGGGATTTGGTCAAATACAATGTCCGACATGATCAATCCAAAAAATGGGATTGATCTAATGAATAATGAGTCAATAATAAATAGAATACTCTTTGCAGTTACAATATTTCAACAAGTAGGTGGAAACATGAGCATTGTTCCTCCTCTCCTAGTGATACTATGTACATTTTTCATACAACCCCATTACCCATGTGTAGACTGATTGRAAATCATATTCCCTATGTCTKTACGCATTGAATTCAATACAWTAAATATCCTCATAATCATAAATTAGAAACATACCATTAATCACATGACATATCATAATGTTCTGACTCAATCTGAATTCCATACAATATTGACACAATCCCATGTTAATGTGCACCTGTGACTTCCCTGTAACACTTGGAAAACTATCAGTATCATCTAGTAATTAATATATCTTAAATTTATATACATCCATTTCAATGCTTCATAATCATGTGACTCAATACCATTAGATAATTCATATCACTATACAATTTATCCATCCATGATTAGCATATAAACATTAAATCAAAACTCATTCAGAAATACAATTACGTAAATTAAACCCAACCTAAAATAGTTAAAAGGTTCTAAGATTCATCAGCATAACAGATGCCAATAAACTAGATCAATTTGTAATCAAAATACCCTCAAATAATATGATTGAATCAATGAAACTAGTCAAAGAAAAAGAAGGCACTACATGCACCTCATTAGGAAACTTCATCCAAAATTTCTAAAACAAATAAGAAAATTCCTGACACATCTCAATTACGTCATCTCAAGTAGCTAAGTTGGGACTATAACAATCCCATTGGACCTTCACTTGGTCTACCAAACAATGTCGAAATTGCCGAGTGTGATGGTACAATATGCAAATTGTTTCAATTGTTATACCCCCCTCATCAGATATCTACAAATGAATCAAATCAATAACATGAGAAGGGTCTGAAATATAATGAAGCAAAACATATACATGAAAAACAATGCGCATACGATTTTATGGCGATGGCAATGCAAGACGATAAGAAACCGGTCCTTTTCTTTATAGAATTTTAAATGGTACCATGTACTATGGAAGCCACTTGGATCCTTTACCAAATTTAATGGATCCCTTTTGTTTTCTAACTCGCAAAAATACCTTATCCCCAACTTTATAACTTCTATCAATTCTATGCACATCGACATAAATCCTTTGTCTATCTTGTACTTCTTTAACCTTCCTCAAATCATCTTCATTTGTTCTTCCATCTCTTGGATTGTTTCTGGTCCAACTAGGACTCTATCCTCTAGTTTGTCCCAACTGAAAGGTTTCCTACATGTTCTACCATACAAAAATTAAAATGGTGACATCTTAATCAATTTAATAATTGTTATTAAATGCAAATTCTACAAGGAATAAAAAAACTTCATAACGGTTCTATTGATCCGTTACATACATGCACAACATATATTCTAATATCTTATATAGTATTTATGTTTGTCCATTGGTTTTAGAATCGTATGTCATACGAAAATTAAGTTGTGTCCCCAATGTCTCTTAATTGTTTTTCTAAAATCTCCCTATGAACATTGATTCTCTATCATAAATTATCTTCTTTGGAATTCCATGCAATCTTACTATCTCATTGACAAATAATCTTGCGATCCCCAATTCTTGATAAGTATTCTTTACTAGAATGAAGTGTTCACTTTTAGTCAAGGTGTCTACTAGTACAAAGATAGAATGATGTATCCTCGACATCATAGGTAATTTTACTATAAAATCCATCAAAATTACTTCCCATTCAATTACGACATCACATTCCAGTTGCAATAATATTGTTGGGTGTCGATGCTCAACCTCCTCTTGTTGAAATTAAAGGTATATAACTACATAATTAACTATATCTTTCATCATTTCATTCCAAAATAACAACGGTTTCAAATCCATATTCATATTCTTCACTCCTAGATGATCCATATAAACTGCTCTATGAGCTTCTCTTAAAATTAAATTTTGAAACACATCATTCGACGACACATAAATCATTTCGCGAAAATGTAATAAACCAACATCATTCTAAGTATTTATCTCCTATTTAGCATTTTCATCACTTCATTTTCTAATTCTAGCTTAATGTTTTTATATCATTCGTCTTCAAATTTTAATTTCAATATCTTTTCTCACAAATTTGTCTTCAATGACAAAATCAAGAAAATATGTTGTCTGTCACACTTAAAGTATTTGATACTTTATTTATTATTCCCTTAATGTATGGTATATCAAAATCATACTCACTCAATAATTATGACCACCTCCTTTGTCTAACATTCATGATACTTTGTGTAAATATATGTTGAAGTCCATGATGATCTCTCTTCAATTCAAATTTTCTTCTAACATAGCAAATTATGTCTCCAAATTCTTAACCGGTATGCACTATCATGTTAAGATTTAGTGTTGTTATTAGATTATTTCCAAATTAAATGATCATTTAATGCGTTTCCAAAACAAAAACATAAAGATGATCATTGGAAGAAACACAATCACAAGGTACGCAACATTTTATCCTGGGAAACCCTTATGGGGGAGAAAACTGAACAAAACTTCCTCAATAATATATTGCCAATACAATGCCAAGACTAAAACCAAAAAACCAAAGATAAACCAAGACTGAGCATGTGTCTCTCTTCTCCTTCGTCCTGCAAATACAATTGCCTTCAAGATATGTGCACTCAATGAGTGAGTGTGAGTGTATATAAGTGAGGAACCATAATCACATATAAATACTAGTTGAGGAGGTGCTAGGGTTATGTCTCTTCACTTAGTAGGGCCGAATTCTTATAGGAGTGGTTAAAAACACTTTATAAACACTAGGGTTCGACTTCTCAAATACCACCATATAAATATGGTTTGACCAATCCGCAAAAGGGGATTTGGTCTTATACAAGACCCGACATGATCAATCCACAAAAGGGGATTTGATCTATAAAATAATAACTCAAATATAATTAGAATATTCTTCGAAGTTACAATATTTCAACACTCCCCCTAAACGAGAAGGGTATTCTTCTAACATGACCCAATACAACATCATCAAGAGAAAGAGAGGGAAACATCATCATCATCATCATTTGGAACACTGACTGGCACATCTACAAATCATCGAAAGTTTTTTTCTCATCATCAATACCATTATCATTCACAGCATGGAGCTGGAGTAATGTCATCATCATCAACATGAAGTTGAAACATCAACATCAATATCATGAAGCTAGAACAACATCATCACCAACAACACAAGGCTGGTACAACATCATCATCAACATAAGGTTGAAACAACATCATCAACAACACGAGGGTGGAACAACATCATCAAAAACAACACAAAGTTGGTACAACATCATCAAAAACAACATAAATATGGTACAACATCATCAACAACACGAGGCTAGAACAACATCATCAACATATGGAAATAGAATGAGGCATGTGCAACAACAACATTTTGTGGTACTCTGACAGGCCGTCCTTACCGGACCTTCAGGATCTTCCCTATAATTATAAGATTCCCTAGGATATAAAATCCTAACAAGATACCATGTGGTACTCTGACAGACCGTCCTTACTGGACCTTCGAGATCTACCCAGGAATCATAAGATTCCCTAGGATATAAAATCCTAACGTTGCTACCACTACTGGCCACAATTGGCATATACATGCATAGTTACTCTAACATACGATCCTTACTGGACCTTCGATATCTGTCCAGGGATGATCAATCCCCTAGGATATAAAATACTAATGGAGATACTTGTTGTTGGTCAGGATACCATAGTATCATTAACATCACTCCCCCTTTCGAGGGAGGTCCTTTCGGACAATACCAAGCTTGTCTCGGAAGTACTCAAACTTCACATGAGACAGAGGCTTGGTCAACACATCTGCAACCTATTCATCTGTGCCAACATATTGGATCTTTACAACTCCCCTCTGCACCATATCATAAATGTAGTGATAACAAATCTCTATGTGCTTCGACTTATCATGGAACAATGGGTTCTATGTCATCTTTATACAACTCTGGTTATCATATAGAATCACGATGGCTTCCATCTCGAGATCGAATAGACCTATCAACAACGTCTGAAGCCATATGGATTCACAACTAGAAGAACATGTTGCAATGTATTCTGCTTCTATTATGTTGAGAGAAATAATGGATTGCTTCCTACTTTGCCATGAAGTCATGGTTGACCACAAACTGAAACAACATCCTGAAGTGATTTTTCTGTTTGAATAACTTCTAGCCCAATTTGAATCAGTATAACCATACGGTCTGAAGTCATGATCTCCAGTATAACATAGACCATAATCCAATGTACCCTTAAGTTATCTCATCACATGTTTTGCAGCTACAAGGTGAACACGTCTCAGTTCCACTAGATACTGACTCAAGGTGTTCAAAGCAAAGCATATATCTGGCCTGGTATTCCTCAGATACATCAACGATCCAATAATATGTTTGTATAGAGTAGCATCAACCAACTCCGACAAAGTATCAACTAGGAGCTTCAAATTCGTTTCCATGGGTGCGTTCATGGCTTTACATTCCAACATGTCAAATCTCTTCAATATTTCAACTGCATACTTCCCTTCGTTAAGGAAAATATTCTCCGGGATCTACCAAACTTTCAGACCTACGAAATAATGCATCAACCCTAGGTCTTTCGTCTCAAACTTTGTAGCGAGCTTCTTCTTGCAATCTGTGATGATATTTTCTTCTCTTGTTAAGAATAAGTCATCCACATATAGTAGCAATATAACTGGTGTTGACGATTAAAAATCACAATGATGAATATTGCCCGCAAAGGATTGCTAAACTCTATTATTTATTTATGATAATAATAATTAACTAGTAGGTGGGACCCCCTTGTAGATTAGAGGCGCTATGATGGATGTGTTACACTTATATGTTTGTTGATGTTATGATAATGCCTACACAGTCTTCTATGGTTGATGATGCAGTCTTGGTTTCATTTGTTTTGACAACATGGTTGGTTGATGTATTGTTGCTAAATGCTATTGATTTTTACTCGCAATACAGGGCAGTGCTATGGATATGAGGATTATTTGTTTATAGGTGTTATGTTATGTCATAACATTGATTAATAATCTTATACATGATTTTGTGCAAGGGGATAATTAAATGATATGGAAGCTTGAGCTCAAAACAAAAGGAAAAAAAAAACTATGGATAAGTCCTAAGGCTATGGAAAAAGGATAACATATAAACCTTGAACGTATATATAATTGTTACAAGTGATGGAACTAGTTGTTATACTATGCGTTTTGGTTGAAGAATTATAGGGGAAGCACATATGGTAATGTTAACATATAGTTATTATGAAAGTTGTGACATGTTTCGGGTGGCGCACTATACAATGGATATGGCATTGAATTTATGCAATGGTTATTTTATTAGATTTAATGGTTGATGTTATGTTAATGGTATGGCTAGTGCATTGAATTGAATAGGGACAAGTGAGGAAGCGACGTGCATTTACTGCATGTCACTCCAAACCACCCTTGAGCCATCTCCCTAGCCATAGTTGCATTTTTCTCTGTTGGTTGTGGAAGCTCCACGGTTTCAGGTTTTGAAGGGGAAAACACAGGCCAAATCTTCCTTGAAGCGATTTTTCCAGGTATGGTTCTTTGCTTTCCATCCATGATGGCCCCTCAGTATTGTGAATCAATTTGTTGGCTCAAAATTGCATGAGTTATGTGTTTTTCTTGAGTTTTTGAATGGGTATCAATGATGTGTTTATGGTGTTCTCTGTGATTACTGTGGAATGTTGGCATTTTAAAAGAAAGGAATGGTGTTGTTTCTTTGTAAATCTTGTGCATTGGTTATTGGTTTAAAGGAAAATAATGGTCAACTTGGGGTTTATTTTGGTTCTCTATGAAAAATGATGTCAATAGTACAACAAGCCTTGAGTTTTATTCGTGCGAGGTTTTACCACCAGTCTAGGTATCAGTTGTTGTCACCCCTTTTTTGTCTCGGTCGATGTTGTGATTCTTTCTCCAGGTTGCAACACGACTGTCGACAGTGGTATTTTTCTTTCTCTATTTGGCTGAGCCAAGATATTGTTTTTTATGTCTTGTTCTTCACTGTCACTATCGCCGAAAGAATTTCACAATCCAATCTTTGTATTTCCTAGAAATTTAAAGAGAGGCATGTGTATGTATTGAGTGGCCACAGGTTGTGCTTTGGCATTCTTTTCACAAGAGTTTTAATAATTTTCTCCTCTCATCTATGTTATAGTGGTTGACTGTTATGTTGGTAAGCCTCACTATCAAATTGTTTCAAAGTTTATAGATCTTTTGGGTATTTGGAAGAGACATTGTCTCTCTGTGTCTTCGTGGATTCTTCATTGTTTAAACCAACCCTCATTTCCTTTCTGCAACAAATTTTTAAGAGGCATATGTATGTGTTTGGTTTGTTGAGATTGAATTGCTTTGTTTCTACTCGAGCATTTTCTTTATGGCTCTGTCAAGATTTTGGGGTTATAAGTTAAACGACAGTGGTGATTTCAAAGGAGAATGACTCTCTATTTTTCCAATATTATACTTTATTACCTGTGGTTGCTTCTTGGTGGTAAATTATTTTAGGAGGGAAAAGGATGATGAGCTCTCTACATTTTTCGAAGGTTAAACACACTCTCATTACCTCTCTACAATAAATTTTTATTGACCATGACTTGATTCTGGTTCTATTAAGCACAATTTGGTTTATTGAGCCTGATTGATTTATGTTTCTCCTTGGGCATCTTATTTTTCTCTATCAAGATTCTGATTACAAGTTAAATGATTGGTGTTTTTCTAAAAAAAAGAGCACGGGCTCTCTGACTTCAGAGACCATCTCTTGATCGAGTCTCTATATTTCTTTTTGTGTTAAATCCTAGCACAATCATGATTCCAATTGAGTTTTAAAGTCACCTATGTGTGTGATTGATTCATCAAATATGATATTGGTCCTGTCAAGATTAAAGGAGACACATGTGTGTCGATATGGTCATGTTTTCCTTGCGCATTATATGTCTCTGTCTTTATTGAGTATTTTGTTTAAAGGGAATTCTATACATGTGAATATCAAGCTCAGGGTTACATGTTTCTGGTTAAAAGTTATTGTTAGATCAAGATTGGTGTTGATGATTATATTGTTGTTGACCTGTGTGTGATTAAATTGGGCCCGATTATTGTTTGGATGGCAGTCGATTATGTCAGTTAGTGTTCAAAATGCGACTGTTGATGGTTAATCCTAGGTCTATGATTATTTGATTGCCAAGGATGAATATTGGATAGGATATTTGGAATCACTGTGCATATTATGTTTTTTTTAAAGGAAAGGGTCAACATACAGGATTGTGGCTCGAATGGTTATGATGTTACTATGGAATTGGAAATGATAATTGCATATTTATTGTATAGGATGCACAGATTGATATAATTGAAAATTTTTGGGCAATTGAATTATTTCTTTTATTGAAGATAGCAAGCAATCTGTATGCAATTAAGGAACATTTAAATGTTTTGGGTCTTAAAAGTGGATTCTTTTTGGATTGTAATTAAAATAGAGTTATGATTGTTGTTTGATTTAATTTATTTATGAACAATATTCGTATTATTCCCTCTGATTTTCTTACTTTTTCACTCATTATAACCCCCTCACTATCCCAAATTCATTTTTACATGCCCTTTTCACTAAATAAAATTAAAACTTTGTATGGTAGTGGTAAAAGATGACACATAAATAGATGGAAACTGATATATTTTGGCATTGTTTGCACAATCAGTTATTTAATGAATTGTCGAGCAGTACTTGTGTTCTTGCTCCCTGTCATGATATCACTTTTTATCTTATTACAATCCCCCCCCAGATATCCCATGAACCCTAGTTCACCCCCTGCACATTTGACAATTATTAAATAAATTTTATGGATTGGATTGCATGGGTCTTATGTTAATTTCTGAGCCAAAATTTGTTTCATATAAAGAGAATGTCATGTATGGTCTGTTAAGAGCTAGATGCTAATAATTATTGCATACATGATGAGCTTCTTCAGCAGAGGCAGTCATGGAAGAAACAATAGGGGAAGAGGTAACTGGAACAAAGGGCCTAGAAGGCCCAGATTCTCAATTCATTTCAATATCAATCCTTAGGAGTTGAAACATATTTTTCAAGCTGGGTTTTTCAATTGGATTGGGCAAGGGATAATTCATCCTAGACTAGAGAGGCCTCCCTTCCAACCCCAAAATGTTCTTGGTATCCCTGTGCCTCCCCATGTGTATTTGCAACCACAAGTTCCCGAGAATGAGAATGATGGATGGAAGGAGATTGTTCACCCGAAAGTCTCACACCATTGTGGCTGGCCCAACTTGTCATTTCCCCCTCCTCCTCCACCTGTAAACCCAAATGCTCAAATTTCCCCTGCACACTCACCTGTATAGTCCTCCCATGCAAGAAAATGACTCAAAACTGATGCTACCCATGTGCATGACAAAGGTAAAGGTGTTGCTTCCCCCTCCTCTGCTTCAAGTGACTCAGCCAAGTCAGTGTCCTCCCATATGCACTTGAGGGATGATTTCTCCCATGTTATTAATGAGATTAAGCCTCAGGATTCCACCCAACCTAAGGCTAATTCAGGGAATTCCAAAGGGGACAACAATGACAAAAGAAGAATTGCCTCTCAAAGTGGCAAATATGGATTTTGATTTATGTGTTATAATTGATTTGTTGAGGACAATGGATTGCAAAAAGTTTTGGACAACAAACTGTTTTTTGGGATATTGTGGATATTTACATGTTTTGGATTTAATTTG
>JASDQU010685835.1:10404-22226 GCA_032191745.1 Picea mariana | reverse complement strand
AATTTGTCCCAACTAAAAGGTTTCCTACATGTTCTACCATACAAAAATTAAAATGGTGACATCTTAATCAAGATTTAATAATTGTTATTAAATGAAAATTCTACAAGGAATAAAAAAACTTCATAACGGTTCTATTGATCCGTTACATACATGCACAACATATATTCTAATATCTTATTTAGTATTTATGTTTGTCCATTGGTTTTAGGATCGTATGTCATACAAAAATTAAGTTGTGTCCCCAATGTCTCTTAATTTTTTTTCTAAAATCTCCCTATGAACATTGATCCTCTATCATAAATTATCTTCTTTGGAATTCCATACAATCTTACTATCTCATTGACAAATAATCTTGCGATCCCCAATTCTTGATAAGTATTCTTTACTAGAATGAAGTGTTCACTTTAGTCAAGGTGTCTACTACTACAAAGATAGAATGATGTATCCTCGACATCATAGGTAATTTTACTATAAAATCCATCAAAATTACTTGCCATTCAATTACGACATCACATTCCAGTTGCAATAATATTGTTGGGTGTCGATGCTCAACCTCCTCTTGTTGAAATTAAAGGTATATAACTACATAATTAACTATATCTTTCATCATTTCGTTCCAAAAGAACAACGGTTTCAAATCCATATTCATATTCTTCACTCCTAGATGAGCCATATAAATTGCTCTATGAGCTTCTCTTAAAATTAAATTTCGAAACACATCATTTGACAAAACATAAATCATTTCACGAAAATGTAATAAACCAACATCATTCTAAGTATTTATCTCCTATTTAGCATTTTCATCACTTCATTTTCTAATTCTAGCTTAATGTTTTTATATCATTCGTCTTCAAATTTTAATTTCAATATCTTTTCTCACAAATTTGTCTTCAACGGAAAAATCAAGAAAATATGTTGTCTGTCACACTTAAAGTATTTGATACTTTATTTATTATTCCCTTAATGTATGGTATATCAAAATCACACTTAGTCAATAATTATTACCACCTCCTTTGTCTGACATTCAGGATACTTTGTGTAAATATATGTTGAAGTCCATGATGATCTCTCTTCAATTCAAATTTTCTTCTAACAAAGAAAATTATGTCTCCAAATTCTTAACCAGTATGCACTATCATGTTAAGATTTAGTGTTGTTATTAGATTATTTCCAAATTACATGATCATTTAATGCGTTTTGAAAATGACAACATAAGGAGGATCACTGGAAGAAACAAAATCACAAGGTACACAACATTTTATCCTGGGAAACCCTTATGGGGGAGAAAACCCAACAAAACTTCCTCAATAATATATTGCCCATACAATGCCAAGACTAAAACCAAAAAACCAAAGATAAACCAAGACTGAGCATGTGTCTCTCTTCTCCTTCCTCCTGCAAATACAATTGCCTTCAAGATATGCGCACTCGATGAGTGAGTGTGAGTGTATATAAGTGAGGAACCATCCTCACATATAAATACTAGTTGAGGAGGTGCTAGGGTTATGTCTCTTCACTTAGTAGGGTCGAATTCTACTAGGAGTGGTTAAAAACACTTTATAAACACTAGGGTTCAACTTCTCAAATACCACCATATAAATATGGTTTAACCAATCCGCAAAAGGGGATTTGGTCTTATACAAGACCCGACATGATCAATCCACAAAAGGGGATTTGATCTATAAAATAATAACTCAAATATAATTAGAATATTCTTCGAAGTTACAATATTTCAACACTCCCCCTAAACGAGAAGGGTATTCTTCTAACATGACCCAATACAACATCATCAAGAGAAAAAGAGGGAAACATCATCATCATCATTTGGAACACTGACTAGCACATCTACAAATCATCGAAAGTTTTTTTCTCATCATCAATACCATTATCATTCATAGCATGGAGCTAGAGTAATGTCATCATCATCAACATGAAGTTGAAACATCAACATCAATATCATGAAGCTAGAACAACATCATCACCAACAATACAAGGTTGGTACAACATCATCATCAACACGAGGTTGAAACAACATCATCAACAACACGAGGGTGGAACAACATCATCAACAACATGAGGGTGGAACAACATCATAAAAAACAACACATAGTTGGTACAACATCATAAAAAACAACATAAAGATGGTACAACATCATCAACAACATGAGGCTGGAACAACATCATCAACATATGGAAAAAGAATGAGGCATGTGCAACAACAACATTTTGTCGTACTCTGACAGGCCGTCCTTACCAGACCTTCAGGATCTTCTCTATAATTATAAGATTCCCTAGGATGTAAAATCCTAACAAGATACCATGTGGTACTTTGATAGACCATCCTTACCGGACCTTTGGGATCTACCCAGGAATCATAAGATTCCCTAGGATATAAAATCCTAATGTTGCTACCACTAATGACCACAATTGGCATATACATGCACAGGTACTCTAACAGACCATCCTTACCGGACCTTCGATATCTGTCCAGGGATGATCAATCCCCTAGGATATAAAATCCTAACGGAGATACTTGTTGTTGGTCAGGATACCATAGTATCATTAACATCACTCCCCCTTTCGAGGGAGGTCCTTTCAGACAATACCAAGCTTGTCTCGACAGTACTCAAACTTCATATGAGACAGAGGCTTGGTCAACACATCTGCAACCTATTCATTTGTGCCAACATATTGGATCTTTACAACTCCCCTCTACACCATATCATAAATGTAGTGATAACAGATATCTATGTGCTTCGACTTATCATGGAACACTGGGTTCTATGTCATCTTTATACAACTTTGGTTATCATATAGAATTACGATGGCTTCCATCTCGAGATCGAATAGACCTGTCAACAATGTCTGAAGCCATATGGCTTCACAACTAGAAGAACATGTTGCAATGTATTCTGCTTCTGTTGTGTTGAGAGAAATAATGGATTGCTTCCTGCTTTTCCATGAAGTCATGATTGACCACAAACTGAAACAACATCTTGAAGTGATTTTTTTGTTTGAATAACTTCTAGCCCAATTTGAATCAGTATAAACATACGGTCTGAAGTCATGATCTCCAGTATAATAGAGACCATAATCCAATGTACCCTTAATTTATCTCATCACATGCTTTGCAGCTACAAGGTGAACACGTCTCGGTTCCACTAGATACTGACTCAAGGTGTTCAAAGCAAAGTATATATCTAGCTTGGTATTCCTCAAATACATCAACGATCCAATAATATGTTTGTATAGAGTAGCATCAACCAACTCTGAAAAAGTATCAACTAGGAGCTTCAAATTCGTTTCCATGGGTGTGTTCATGGCTTTACATTCCAACATGTCAAATCTCTTCAATATTTCAACTGCATACTTCCCTTCGTTAAGGAAAATCTTCTCTGGGATCTACCAAACTTCAAGACCTACGAAATAATGCATCAACCCTAGGTCTTTCATCTCAAACTCTGTAGCGAGCTTCTTCTTGCAATCTGTGATGATGTTTTCTTCTCTTGTTAAGAATAAGTCATCCACATATGGTAGCAATATAACTGGTGTTGACGATTAAAAATCACAATGATGAATATTGCCCGCAAAGGATTGCTAAGCTCTAATATTTATTTATGATAATAATAATTAACTAGTAGGTGGGACCCCCTTGTAGACTAGAGGCGCTATGATGGATGTGTTACGCTGATATGTTTGTTGATGTTATGATAATGCCTACACAGTCTTCTATGGTTGATGATGCAATCTTGGTTTCATTCGTTTTGACAACATGGTTGGTTGATGCATTGTTGCTAAATGCTATTGATTTTTACTCGCAATACAGGGCAGTGTTATGGATATGAGGATTATTTGTTTACAGGTGTTATGTTATGTCATAACATTGATTAAAAATCTTATACATGATTTTGTGCAAGGGGATAATTAAATGATATGGAAGCTTGAGCTTAAAACAAAAGGAAAAAAAAAACTATGGATAAGTCCTAAGGCTATGGAAAAAGGATAACATATAAACCTTGAGCGTATATATAATTGTTACAAGTGATGGAACTAGTTGTTATACTATGCATTTTGGTTGAAGAATTATAGGGGAAGCACATATGGTAATCTTAACATATGGTTATTATGAAAGTTCAGACATGTTTCAGGTGGCACACTATACAATGGATATGGCATTGAATTTATGCAATGGTTATTGTATTAGATTTAATGGTTGATGTTATGTTAATGGTATGGGTAGTGCGTTGAATTGAATAGGGCCAAGTGAGGAAGCGACGTGCATTTACTGCACGTCACTCCAAACCACCGTCGAGCCATCACCCTAGCCATAGTTGCATTTTTCTTTGCTGGTTGTGGAAGCTCCGCGATTTCAGGTTTTGAAGGGGAAAACACAGGCCAAATCTTCCTTGAAGCGATTTTTCTAGGTATGGTTCTTTGCTTTCCATCCATGATGGCCCCTCAGTATTGTGAATCAATTTGTTGGCTCAAAATTGCATGAGTTATGTGTTTTTCTTGAGTTTTCGAATGGGTATCAATTATGTGTTTATGGTGTTCTCTGTGATTACTGTGGAATGTTGGCATTTTGAAAGAAAGGAATGGTGTTGTTTCTTTGTAAATCTTGTGCATTGGTTATTGGTTTAAAGGAAAATAATGGTCAACTTGGGGTTTATTCTGGTTCTCTGTGAAAAATGATGTCAATAGTACAACAAGCCTTGAGTTTTATTCTCACAAGGTTTTACCACCGGTCTAGGTATCATTTATTGTCACCCCTTTTTTGTCTCGGTCGATGTTGTGATTCTTTCTCCAGGTTGCAACACGACTGTCGATAGTGGTATTTTTCTTTCTCTATTTGGCCAAGCCAAGATATTGTTTGTTATGTCTTGTTCTTCACTGTCACTATTGCCGAAAGAATTTCACAATCCAATCTTTGTATTTCCTAGAAATTTAAAGAGAGGCATGTGTATGTATTAAGTGGCCACTGGTTGTGCTCTGGCATTCTTTTCACAAGAGTTTTAATAATTTTCTCCTCTCATCTATGTTATAGTGTCTGATTGTTATGTTGGTAAGCCTCGTTGTCAAAATGTTTCGAAGTTTATAGATCTTTTGGGTATTTGGAAGAGACATTGTCTCTCTGTGTATTCGGGGATTCTTCATTGTTTAAACCAACCCTCGTTTCCTCTCTACAACAAAGTTTTAAGAGGCATATGTATGTGTCTGGTTTATTGAGATCGAATTACTTTGTTTCTACTCGAGCATTTTCTTTATGGCTCTGTCAAGATTTTGGGGTTATAAGTTAGACGACAGTGGTGATTTCAAAGGAGAACGCCTCTCTATTTTTCCAATATTATACTTTATTACCTGTGGTTGCTTCTTGGTGGTAAATTATTTTAGGAGGGAAAAGGATGATGAGCTCTCTGCATTTTTCGAAGGTTAAACACACTCTCATTACCTATCTGCAATAAATTTTTATTGACCACGACTTGATTCTGGTTCTACTAAGCACGATTTGGTTTATTAAGCTCGATTGATTTATGTTTCTCCTCGGGCATCTTATTTTTCTCTGTCAAGATTCTGATTACAAGTTAAATGATTGGTGTTTTTCTAAAAAAAGAGCACAGGCTCTCTGACTTCATAGACCATCTCTTGATCGAGTCTCTGTATTTCTTGTTGTGTTAAATCCTAGCACGATCATGATTCTAATTGAGTTTTAAAGTCACCTATGTGTGTGATTGATTCATTAAATATGATATTGGTCTTGTCAAGATTAAAGGAGACACATGTGTGTCGATATGGTCATGTTTTGCTCGTGCATTATATGTCTCTGTCTTTTTTGAGTATTTTGTTTAAAGGGAATTCTATACATGTGGATATCAAGCTCAGGGTTACATGTTTCTGGTTAAAAATTATTGTTAGATCAAGATTGGTGTTGATGATTATATTGTTGTTGACCTGTGTGTGATTAAATTAGGCCTGATTATTGTTTGGATGGCAGTCGATTATGTCAGTCAGTGTTGAAAATGCGTCTGTTGATGGTTAATCCCAGGTCTATGATTATTTGATTGCCAAGGATGAATATTGGATAGGATATTTGGAATCACTGTGCATATTATGTTTTTTTTAAAGGAAAGGGTCAACATACATGATTGTGGCTCGAATGGTTATGATGTTACTATGGAATTGGAAATGATAATTGCATATTTATTGTATAGGATGCACAGATTGATATAATTGAAATTTTTTGGGCAATTGAATTATTTCTTTTATTGAAGATAGCAAGCAATCTGTATGCAATTAAGGAACATTTAAATGTTTTGGGTCTTAAAAGTGGATTCTTTTTGGATTGTAATTAAAATAGAGTTATGATTGTTGTTTGATTTAATTTATTTATGAACAATATTCGTATTAATCCCTCTGATTTTCTTACTTTTTTCACTCATTATAACCCCCTCACTATCCCAAATTCATTTTTACACACCCTTTTCACTAAATAAAATTAAAACTTTGTATGGAAGTGGTAAAAGATGACACATAAATAGATGGAAACTGATATATTTTGGTATTGTTTGCACAGTCAGTTATTTAATGAATTGTCGTGTAGTACTTGTGTTCTTACTCCCTGTCATGATATCACTTTTTATCTTATTACAATCCCCCCCAGATATCTCATGAACCCTAGTTCACCCCCTGCGCATTTGAAAATTATTAAATAAATTTTATGGATTGGATTGCATGGGTCTTATGTTAGTTTCTGAGCCAAACTTTGTTTCATATAAAGAGAATGTCATGTATGGTCTGTTAAGAGATAGATACTAATAATTGTTGCATACATGATGAGATTCTTCAACAAAGGCGGTCATGGAAGAAACAATAGGGGAAGAGGTAACTGGAACAAAGGGCCTAGAAGGCCCAGATTCTCAATTCATTTCAATATCAATCCTCAGGAGTTGAAACATATTTTTCAAGCTGGGTTTTTCAATTGGATTGGGCAAGGGATAATTCATCCTAGACCAGAGAGGCCTCCCTTCCAACCCCAAAATGTTCTTGGTATCCCTGTGCCTCCCCATGTGTATTTGCAACCACAAGTTCCCGAGAAAGAGAATGATGGATGGAAGGAGATTTTTCACCAGAAAGTCTCACACCATTGTGGCTGGCCCAACTTGTCATTTCCCCCTCCTCCTCCACTTGTAAACCCAAATGCTCAAATTTCCCCTGCACACTCACCTGTATAGTCCTCCCATGCAAGAAAATGACTCAAAACCGATGCTACCCATGTGCATGAAAAAGGTAAAGGTGTTGCTTCCCTCTCCTCTTCTTCAAGTGACTCAGCCAAGTCAGTGTCCTCCCATATGCACTTGAGGGACGATTTATCCCATGTTATTAATGAGATTAAGCCTCAGGATTCCACCCAACCTAAGGCTAATTCAGGGAAGTCCAAAGGGGACAACAATGACAAAAGAAGAATTGCCTCTCAAAGTGGCAAATATGGATTTTGTTTTATGTGTTATAATTGATTTGTTGAGGACAATGGACTGCAAAAAGTTTTGGACAACAAACTGTTTTTTGGGATATTGTGGATATTTACATGTTTTGGATTTAATTTGAAATATTTCTGATATTTAAATTTCAAATTTTGGAAATAATTATGGGAGCCACAAGGAGGCATGTGTTTTATTGGTTGTCTAATCATGTTTATTTTTGTAAAGAAATAAAAGGGAGTCACAAGGGGTCCCACCTACTTAGTTATTATTTAATAAAAAAGACCCTTAATTATTATTATTATTATTATTTCCCCTAACTGAAATTAGTTAAGTTTTAGTTAACTTAACTAAATGAGGTAGTTGAACTACTTCAACTGATTTGGAATGCATAAAATCCAAATGAGAAGGAAGAACAAAGGGAGGATAGAAGGAGAAAGCAATACTAAGGTTTTCTCTTGAGTTTTATTGAGATAGTTCAGTTTTCATTCATTCTTCAATTCATTAAAGGCCTAATTCTCTTTTTGGCAACATGGTCCTATTGTAGAAAGCAAGGTTCAAAGATGAACCATATCATTCAGATGCTTGTTTCAGAGGTGTTGATATATCTTTGATAGTATGTGTATACTTGTTTGTTTATGAATTGATTTTCATGACTGATAAAGGATATTGTGCATAGTCAAGTGGGAAACAGTCTGTGGCAAGTTGATTCAGATTTTAAAGTTCAGTTTTTACTTCTTGTCAGAGTCCTTTTGTATGGTTTTCATCGGGGATATATAAGTTTGACCTTGGCCCATTCCCTCACAGGGATTTTTGTAAAGAGAAAGATACTTTTGATTTCTTGGAATGAAATAAAGCGATTGCTATTCTGTCTCATTCGTGTTAATCTGTGACTTAGTTACTTTTTCTTTTGATCTCCACATTTATTTTCTGCAATCTATATATGTTCAGAAAATTATATAAAAATTTCATATTTTGCAACAATCTTTTCATGTAAAAAATCATCCTAAGCCCTTGTAATTAATATGTGTGGATTGGGAAATACATTTTGAGGCTATAAACATAAGGTAATATTCCTGACTATCTTGCCTTAGCCAAGCAAGATTTGAAAATGCTTGAGTAAGATAAATTTATATCTTTTCCTCAACATTTATTTGGTGATCATATTGGGGAGATATTCCATATCTCTCTGGTTTATTGTATGCTTGATTATCATTGACTATATTTATATTTTTGCTTTTGATTCTTTGACTGTTTCTTCTCTTCATGATTGTACCTGTTGCAAGGCGGCCCAATATTGAGCCCGGTCTTAAAGATCAGACCAACATTTCTTTAATCTTGTTTAATACCATCTTAGAGACTGATAATACCCAGGTTGAGCTTGAATTCTCATGGGCAGTGATTGAAAAAGACATAAGTGTCTAAGAACATTGGGAATCTAGGCAAAGACAACCTAGGAATCGACCATAGTTTTTTTTTCCTAAATTTTTTATCTTCTTTTCATGTCCTTAAACCCTCGCATATCTAGGAGAAGAAGAGGTTTATCACCTGAGATCAACCCTATTGCTGAAATAGGAAGAATAAATGTTGTTTTGTTATCCGAACAAAGTACTCTAAGGAGAACTTTGTCTGATTCATCCAGTTCATCTTTCTCTCCCCTACCTATCGTTCACAAGAAGGCATCTAGTGGTGGCTCTGGTGGCACTGGAGGTGCTTCTTCATCTCAACCTTCATTCTCGTCAGTGATTGGTAGATTATATACTCATCAATTCCCTATTCAATCCACGACAAACCCCGCCAAGGTCATAAAAAAGTATTGGCTCTTTCAGTTTGAAAAAGATGCTACAACTACTCTGTAGCATGTTTCCTCTCCTCTTAACCTAGCACTTGCTAATCGACCACTTCCTAAATTCAAAGAGAATCTCCCTAGGTTTCTAGGGAATAACATGGTCACTATGAATGAACATTTGATGGCATTTTCTAATGCCCATGACAACATAGGAGCCAATGACAATGACACTTGTATACGCTTATTTGTTAATTCCCTTGAAGGGAAGGTAGCGAATGATTTCTTTGATCTTCCTGCCAAGGGTCTTTCCACTTGGGAAGAGTTAGTTTATTAGTTCAAGTATAACTATGGGCATTCTAAGATCCCAACCGAGCAGTTATGGGAGTATAATAACATTTATTATAAATACGGTGAAACTATCAAGTCTTTCGACTGACGTTTCACCAAATTATATAACCAAATTCTTGAACTCATTCGTCCTCAGAACCAAGCCTTTTTTATGAATTATTATAATTCTCTACCTTCCCCCTACCGTCATAGGCTTGAATAAAAATCCATTGACAACCTTGGTTCCGCTCTGCATACTTGTTTAGAGTATGAAGAACAACTTGAAAGAACATGTCTTCCCAAGGGAGACTCAGTTAAACAGATAGACATGTCCGCCCTCTTACAGCCTTTACAAGACATGAATAATTGAATGATAGCGTATGAGTGGAAGGGAAATGTCCCTTCACTTACCCCTGGGGCCTCATATTCTTCTTCACTACCCTTTAAGAATCCTAATGAAAATAACTTTCAACCTAAAGCCATCATGCCTCGCAGTTGGTGTAACTTTTGCGAGGAACACCATGAGGAAAGTACTGGTGAGGTAAAGAAGAGTGCCAAAGATAAAATATTTGGTAAAAGCACTGAGACTACTATTGTTGTTATATATTTTGTAGAGCCATATGATGTCATGATCATAAATACTTGAAATAAATCCTATGCTCTGAAAGGTAAATATGATCCTCCTTGCACTTCTTCTAGCCCAAGATCGTCTTCACCAGCTGCTATTATTTAGGATTCTAAATCTCCTGACAATCAAGGAACTACCTCCCCTCTTCCCTCTTCCAAATACACCATTCTCCATCAATTGGCTAATATTAAAGCTGATGCTACCCTCCTGGACATGGTTGTCGTCCCTGAGAAACAAAAGCATCTGAAAATTTTCATGGAAGGAAAAGCTTCCATTATAGCCAACCTCTCTGAAGAAATAGATGAAGATGATTCAACTGTAAATAAAGTAGGTGTACATTATTTCAGACACCCATTAAAAAATCCCCCATTTTTTTATTTCTGTAAATATTATGGACAAAATAGCCCATTGTTGTCTCATTGATGGCGGTTCAGGCCCAAGTGTAATGTCGAAGATTATTATGGAAGATTTAGGCTTGTCTTGTACAAATAAAAACGCCAGAAGCATGCTCTCTTATAATATTTTACAACAATCGACCATAGGTGACATCAAGGACGTGACCTTGGTTTTGTGCATGCATCCTGAAATAAGGACAACCCTTAATATTCAGGTAATTGATATGCCAATGAGTAATTACTCGATCATCATAGAAAGAGAGTGGTAAGCTTTGATGGGTGGATACCTCTCACTCGACGGGACACACTTATCCATTCCTCGGAATGGTAAAAACATTATATTCCTAAGAGAGGGAAGAATATCACCTTATATAGAAATCATTCCACAACCTAATGTAAATTATATCGAGGAAGACCTAGAAGTCTATTCCATATTTGCAGATGAGGACAATACTACCTTGGAAAAAATCGACATAGAGAATGCGATGTGGCATATGAACTTTGATGGTTCATGCTCCAATGAAGGAAATGGAGCTGGAATTATATTGTACTCTCCTATGGGTAAAATTCACTACTTTTCCTATAGGTTATAGTTTGTTTTCACTAACAATGTCACCGAATTTGAAGCGCTATCGCTAGGAATTGAAAATGCCTATAATTTAGGTTGTGGTCACTGTTAACTCCCAAAATGAAACCGTCTTTTTGGCCGAGTTTGGGTGGATATCATAGTTTTCAGTAGTAGCTTCAAGTCATTCTCAAGTTTGTTTGGTTCAGAAAATTTTTGGTTTTAGTAGTGGGTCTTAGGAAATAATCGAGAATAAAGTCTTCCATTTCAAAAAATGACTGTTTGCTTTCAACAGCTAACCTCATGTTTTATAACTTATTGTGTGCTGAGGAAAGCGCTAGCTTTCAACAGCTAAGCGCATCGCTTCACCAGTTCAAAACACTGTGGAAAGTGACGAGGCACGAAAGCCTGGCAGACGACCCACACGTGGCATGCCGTAGAGAGTACCTGTTTTCGCGCCAAGGAATGTTTTTAAAAAAAGAAAGGGATACGGTACGTTGTTTTGATTTCCACGGCTAACACGAACTTCCTATCAAATGCCGAGCTGTGGAAAGGGTTCACTTCCAGCAGCTAACCGAGTTTTCCGAGAAGACCGTACGACTGATGAAAGCGGCAAGCGAGCCTGATGGTAAGAAAGTTCTTC
>JASDQU010685835.1:0-10384 GCA_032191745.1 Picea mariana | reverse complement strand
GAAGGAGAAAGCAATACTAAGGTTTTCTCTTGAGTTTTATTGAGATAGTTCAGTTTTCATTCATTCTTCAATTCATTAAAGGCCTAATTCTCTTTTTGGCAACATGGTCCTATTGTAGAAAGCAAGGTTCAAAGATGAACCATATCATTCAGATGCTTGTTTCAGAGGTGTTGATCTATCTTTGATAGTCTGTGTATACTTGTTTGTTTATGAATTGATTTTCATGACTGATAAAGGATATTGTGCATAGTCAAGTGGGAAACAATTTGTGGCAAGCTGATTCAGATTTTAAAGTTCAGTTTTTACTTCTTGTCAGAGTCCTTTTGTATGGTTTTCATCGGGGATATCTAAGTTTGACCTTGGTCCATTCCCTCACAGGGATTTTTGTAAAGAGAAAGATACTTTTGATTTCTTGGAATGAAATAAAGTGATTGCTATTCTGTCTCATTCGTGTTAATCTGTGACTTGGTTACTTTTGCTTTTGATCTCCGCATTTATTTTCTGCAATCTGTATATGTTGAGAAAATTATATAGAAATTTCATATTTTGCAACAATCTTTTCATGTAAAAAATCATCCTAAGCCCTTGTAATTAATACGTGTGGATTGGGAAATACATTTTGAGGCTATAAACATAGGGTAATATTCCTGACTATCTCGCCTTAGCCAAGCAAGATTCGAAAATGCTTGAGTAAGATAAATTTATATCTTTTCCTCAACATTTATTTGGCGATCATACTGGGGAGATATTCCATATCTCTCTGGTTGATTGTATGCTTGATTATCATTGACTATATTTATATGTTTGCTTTTGATTCTTTGACTGTTTCTTCTCTTCATGACTGTACCTATTGTAAGGCGGCCCAATATTGAGCCCGATCTTAAAGATCAGACCAACATTGCTTTAATCTTGTTTAATACCATCTTAGAGACTGATAATACCCAGGTTTAGATTGAATTCTCATGGGCAGTGATTGAACAAGACATAAGTGTCTGAGAACATTGGGAATCTAGGCAAAGACAACCTAGGAATCGGCCTTAGTTTTCTTTTTCCTAAATTTTTAATCTTCTTTTCATGTCCTTAAACCCTCGCATATCTAGGAGAAGAAGAGGTTTATCAACTGAGATCAACCCTATTGCTGAAATAGGAAGAATAAATGTTGTTTTGTTAGCCGAACAAAGTACTCTAAGGAGAACTTTGTCTGATTCATCCAGTTCGTCTTTCTCTCCCCTACCTATCATTCACAAGATGGCATCTAGTGGTGGCTCTGGTGGCACTAGAGGTGCTTCTTCATCTCAACCTTCATCCTCGTCAGTGATTGGTAGATTATATACTCATCAAGTCCCTGTTCAATCCACGACAAACCCCGCCAAAGTCATAAAAAAGTATTGGCTCTTTCAGTTTGAAGAAGATGCTACAACTACTCCGTAGCATGTTTCCTCTCCTCTTAACCTAGCACCTGCTACTCAACCACTTCCTAAATTCAAAGAGAATCTCCCTAGGTTTCTAGGGAATAACATGGTCACTACGAATGAACACTTGATGGAATTTTCTAATGCCCGTGACAACATAGGAGCCAATGACAATGACACTTGTATGCGCTTATTTGTTAATTCCCTTGAATGGAAGGTAGCGAACGATTTCTTTGATCTTCCTCCCAAGGGTCTTTCCACTTGGGAAGAGTTAGTTTATTGGTTCAAGTATACCTATGGGCAGTCTAAGATCCCAACCGAGCAGTTATGGAAGTATAATAACATTTCTTATAAATACAGTGAAACTATCAAGTCTTTCCACTGGCGTTTCACCAAATTATATAACCAAATTCCTGAACTCATTCGCCCTCAGAACCAAGCCTCTTTTATGCATTATTATAATTCTCTACCTTCCCCCTACCATCATAGGCTTGAAGAAAAATCCATTGACAACCTTGGTTCCGCTCTGCATACTTGTTTAGAGTATGAAGAACAACTTGAAAGAACAGGTCTTCCCAAGGGAGACTCAGTTAAATAGATAGACATGTCCGCCCTCTTACAGCCTTTACAAAACATGAATAATCGAATGATAGTGTATGAGCGGAAGGGAAATGTCCCTTCACTTACCCCCGGGGCCTCATATTCTTCTTCACTACCCTTTAAGAATCCTAATGAAAATAAATTTCAACCTAAAGCCATCATGCCTCGTTGTTGGTGTAACTTTTGCGAGGAACACCATGAGGAAAGTACTTGTGAGGTAAAGAAGAGTGCCAAAGATAAAATATTTGGTAAAAGGCTTGAGACTACTATTGTTGTTCTATATTTTGTAGAGCCATATGATGTCATGATCATAAATACTCGAAATAAATCCTATGCTCTGAAAGGTAAATATGATCCTCCCCGCACTTCTTCTCGCCCAAGATCATCTTCACCAGCTGCTATTGTTTAGGATTCTAAATCTCCTGACAATCAAGGAACTACCTCCCCTCTTCCCTCTTCCAAATACACCATTCTCCATCAATTGGCTAATATTAAAGCTGATGCTACCCTCCTGGACATGGTTGTCGTCCCTGAGAAACAAAAGCATATGAAAATTTTCATGGAAGGAAAAGCTTCCATTAGCCAACCTCTTTGAAGAAATAGATGAAGATGATTCAAATGTAAATAAAGTAGGTGTACATTATTTCAGACACCCATTAAAAAATCCCCCATTTTTTATTTCTGTAAAGATTATGGAAAAAATAGCCCATTGTTGTCTCATTGACGGCGGTTCAAGCCCAAGTGTAATGTCGAAGATTATTATGGAAGATTTAGGCTTGTCTTGTACAAATAAAAATGCCAGAAGCATGCTCTCTTATAATATTTTACAAAAATCGACCATAGGTGACATCAAGGACGTGACCTTGGTTTTGTGCATGCATCATGAAATAAGGACAACCCTTAATATTCAGGTAATCGATATGCCAGTGAGTAATTACTCGATCATCTTAGGAAGAGATTGGMAAKCTYTGAYRGGTGGATAYMTCTCACTCGACGRGACACACTTATCCATTCCTYRGAATGGTAAAAACATTATAGTCCTAAGAGAGGGAAGAATATCACCTTATATAGAAAGCATTCCACAACCTAATGTAAATTATATCGAGGAAGACCTAGAAGTGTATTCCATATTTGCAGATGAGGACAATACTACCTTGGAAAAAATCAACATAGAGAATGGGATGTGGCATATGAACTTTGATGGTTCATGCTCCAATGAAGGAAATGGAGCTGGAATTATATTGTACTCTCCTATGGGTAAAATTCACAACTTTTCCTATAGGTTATAGTTTGCTTGCACTAACAATGTCACCGAATTTGAAGTGCTATTGCTAGGAATTGAAAATGCATATAATTTAGGTTGTGGTCACCTTACAGTTTTTAGGGATTTTGAACTTGTTGTAAACCTTGTACATAAGATATATTCTCCTAACAACAAGTTAATGAAACGTTACACCCAAGTTGTTTTGGAACTTATATCAAACTTGCTATCTTTCAACATCACTCATGTTAAAAGGGAATTGAACTCAATGGTTGACAAATTAGATGTTTTTTCTACCTCTCCTACTCGACAACTTCTTCCACAAAGAACTGATTGCACCTTTCAATCTTTGTATTGTCCACATATCCCTGATGATGTAGAGTCATGGAAAGTCTTCCCTAGTGATGAGAGCATATGTGCTTTCATTCAAAATGAACCTTATAAGCCTAAGGAAAGTATATCCATGGAAGATAATAAAATTCCGAAGGGCTTGATTAATCTAGAAAGTTCATTTTCATTGAGTGATGTAGGCAACAAAGAAAAACATAAAGAAGATGAGTCAAAAAGGAAAGTGGGTGAAACCATTTCCTTGAACATTGGAACAACTGATTGTCCAAAGAATGTTAAGATAGGTGCCCAATGTTATGATGAAGAAAAATTGAAGTTCACTGAGTTATTTAGTGAATTTCAAGATGTTTTTTCTTGGTCTTATGAATATCATCGTTGTTTTGATCCTGATCTTATACAACATGCCATTCCTATCAAGGATGGAATAAAACCAGTTAGGAAAAAACAAAGACCCATTAACCCTTCATTGGAAGCAACTATTCGAAAGGAGTTGGAAAACTATTGAAGGCCAAGATAATTTTCCCTGTTAAGTATTCTGAGTGGGTTTCTAATTTGGTTCCTGTTCGGAAAGAAACTGGTCATATTAGATTATGTGTTGATTTTCGCGCATTGAATAGGGCCATTATTAAAAACCATTTTCCTCTCCCTAATATGGAAATGATTTTGTAGCAAGTTGCATGGTCACAGATGATGTCCTTACTTGACGGTTTTTCTGGTTACAATCAAATCAAGGTAAAAAGGACAGATAAATATAAAACCACATTTATTACACGTTGGGGAACTTTTTCTTATGAACGTATGCCTTTTGGATTATCTAATGCAAGTGCCACTTTCCAAAGATCTATGCAAATAGATTTTGACGATTTGATCGACAAAAATATTCAGATTTATCTTGATGACTTAATTGTGTATTCTAAAAACTTGATCAGATCATTTCGGTCATCTTAGAAAGATTCTCACGCGATGGAAGAAATTCAGAATTTCTTTAAATCCTTCTAAGTCTATCTTTGGTGTTACCAAGGGAAAGATCCTTGGGAAAATTGTCTTTGATTCAGGAATAAGCATAGATCCTGAAAGGATTGCTGCTATCCTAAATATTCCTGCTCCTACTTCCAAAAAGGAGGTTCAAGCCTTTATGGGTATCATCAACTTTGTCAGTAGGTTTGTTCTTGATTTTTCTGTAATGGTCAAGACAAATCACAATCTTCTTAAGAAAGATCACTCATTTTCTTGGACGGATGGCATAAAAAATTCTTTTGTAGGGATCAATAAGGCAATCTGTTCTGCACCGGTGTTGGAGAAGTCAGATTTTGAGAAAGAATTTATTATATAAACTAATGACATAGAGGAAGCAGTTTATGTTATCCTCATGCAATATGATGACTAAGTTAATGAAAAACCAATGGCTTACATGAGTCAAATCTTTTCAGATGATGAGTTTAAATATTCTTATATTGAAAATTATGCTTTCTCTCTTGTTAAAGCTGTTGAGAAATTTCACCACTTCATCTTAGGTAAGCACATGCTGGTAAAAGTCCCTTTACTTGTCGTCAATTTTTTACTCTCACATAATTGTCTTTCAGGGAAGCTTGCACATTGGCTTTCCAAGATCCAGGAGCACGATCTAACCATCATGACTTCTAAAACTATCAAGGGATGTGAATTAGCCCTTCACTTAACTCAACATGCTGAAATAAGTGAAGAAATTGATGAACACGATAGCTCTCTATCAACACTGTTTTACATTGACAATCAAACCCTTCATGTAGTTGAACATTTGTGGTATAAGGATCTGGTGTATTACTTGCAAAATCAAATATGTCTAGATAACTTATATACCCAACAAAGAAGAAGGCTTTGTCTTGAATCTTCTAGATACTTCATTATAGGAGACTTCTTGTTTAGGAGATCTATCGATGGTCTGTTACTTCGATGTGTGAACAATGAGGAAGCACATAAAATTTTACAAGAGACTCATGGATCTTCAAATTTTTTTATTCATGTAGGAGGTCACTTTTCTGCTAAAATTACTACTTTTAAAATTATCAGAAAATGGTACTATTGGCCTTCAATCTTCTGTGATTCTTATAATTTTTCAAGATCTTGTGACAAGTGCCATAAATTTGCTAGAAAAGAACGTTTTTCTTCTATGCCTTTACAACCTGTTCTCCCTGACTTTACTTTTTCAAAATGGGTTCTGGACTTTATTGGTCCTATTAATCCTCCATCTTCAATAGGGAAAGTTTTTATCTTGACAACCACAGACTATTTTATGAAATGGACTGAAGTTATCTCAATTAAACATTCGCAGGATGAGCAAGTGATTTCTTTCCTTGAGACTAATATTTTTTTCCATATTTGGTCTTCCTTTGGAAATTATTATAGACAATGGTCCCTCTTTTATTTCTTTTAAGATGACCCAATTTTTAGCTAAATTGGGGGTTAAAAATTTTACCTCATCAGCTTATTATCCCCAAGGAAATGGGCAAGCTGAATCTACAAAAAAGAATCTGGTAAGAATTATCAAGAGGCTCATTCAAGATAAGCCTCATCAATGGCACACTCTCCTCACTTACGCCCTTTGGGTAGATCGAGCTACCACCAAGGTGAGCACTGGTTGCACTTCTCTCCAACTTGTTTATGGTCAAGAAGTCATTCTTCCTACCGAGTTGGAACTTTCTTCTCTAAGTTTAATGCTACATGTTGAAGAATTAAATTCTTCCGATATCTCTCAAAGGATGAATTCAGTCTTGGATTTTGAGGAGCAAAGAACGTTTTCCTTGGATAACATAAAGAGAAGACAACAAACTGTTAAAATATATTTCAATAAAAGTGTCAAGGTTGCCAAATTTAAAGTTAATGAGAAGGTATTGTTGTGGGATTTAGCTCATTCTGATAGAGGAAGACCTTCAAAGTTCCAAAAGTTATGGTTGGGTCCTTTTAAGATCGCTTTTGTCCTGGGCGCAAATTCCTATATCCTAAAGGACTTGCAAGAGCGATTGTTTTCCTATAGCACCAACGATTCACACTTGAAACACTATGTGGAACCAACTTGAAAGTTTAAATCCTGTATGGAATATTTTATGTATTATAGTTTATTTTATTTGCTTTGATTTTACATCATTGTTATTTCAATTTTGTTGTTTTGTTTCTTGCTATTTTGTTTCTTTTATTAACTTCCTTTATTGTCAAAATAAAATCTTGGATCATGTTTTCCACAACGATGCTATTCTGCAAAGTATTTTTAATCAATAACAATCAGGTTATACAGTTGTCATGGTGTTTCCCCTTGAAAGCATCATTGAAATTGTTATATGCTTCAATTGTTGTTATATAAGATCGTTGTTTTTATCCCTTTTCTGCTTTCCTTTTCTTCCATTCGCTCCAAGATTCAAAAGAGCACACCATAAAAATTTTCTCCTTGAAATCAGGAATGCTTTCGTATGATTAATCAAATGATTATGCATACAAGGATAAACCCCCTCATACTTAACACTTTCCATGAGTTATTCCCAAAATCCCAGTCATTTTCCCTTAAAACCGCTCACTTGCCCCTGTTGTCATAACAAATAGATGCATATTAGAATAATCAAGCATGGGTTTCATTATTCCTCTGAATGTGTTGGATATGAGATCCTTTTGTATCTATGGCAAGAGATCCCTTCTCCTGCAAATACCCTTTAGAATAATATAGTTGAAACATATATAAGTACATACCTCTGATAGTATCGACGGGTGGTGGTGCCATCCGGTAGTAGCGGTGATAGGTAACAAACCTTCAAAAATTCAGAGGTGTTTCAACTTTAAGGTTGGCCAACACATTACAAAATCTTTCACTGCAACTATAACTGCAGCTGTAACTGCAACTTATACTGCAACTGGTACTTTAACTGTAACTTAGGGTTTTATGAGAAAACCCTAATTTTTGAAACTTCAAATTTTGAAAATCTAATCTAGGGGCTAGATGTGTTGAGCTGAGGTGAGTAAGTTGGTGTAGTCATATTTCTGAAAATCCAAATTTTACCCCTTGAAACCGATATTGCGGAAATTTGGACTAGTACTTCTGGTACTGGTTCTGGTTTCCTGGTTTTCTAGTACTTTTAGTATTTTGGTTTTCTAGTGCTATTATTAGGTTTCTTTTCAATTTACTAGATAACCATAGCATAGGTAGGATCACTGAGAGAAACACAATCACAAGATACAGAACATTTATCCTGGGAAAACCTCATGGGGGAGAAAACCCATCAAAACTTCCTTAATATAGATAGCCAATACAATGCCAAGACAATAAACCAAAACACTAGAGAATATCCAACACTGAGTAATGTACCTCTCTCTTCCTTCTTCTCCTAACTACAACAACCAAACTTGCGCACACTAGATGATTGAATGAGTGAGTGAGATAATGAGGCACTGGATTCCTTTATTTATATTGGCTGGCAGGTGTTGGAAAGGTGTCTCTTCATTGGACAGGGCCGACTTGTCTTCTTAGTGGTTAAAACCACTTTAATTAGGTTTGGGGGCTGACTTCTTAATTTGCATAGTACAATTAAGGTTTGACCAATCCAAAAAAGGGGATTTGGTCAATTACAATGCCTGACATGATCAATCCACAAAATGGGATTGATCTAATGAATAATGACTCAATAATAAATAGAATACTCTTTGCAGTTACAATATTTCAACATGTAGGTGGAAACATGGGCATTGTTCCTCCTCTCCTAGTGATATTATGTACATATTTCATACAACCCCATTACCCATGTGTAGAATGATTGGAAAGTATATTCCCTATGTCTGTACACATTGAATTCAATACATTAAATATCCTCATAATAATAAATTAGAAACATACCATTAATCACATGACATATCATAATGTTTTGAATCAATTTGAATTCCATACAATATTGACACAATCCCATGTTAATGTGCACCTATGACTTCCCTGTAACAGTTGGAAAACTATCAATATCATCTATTAATTAATACATCTTAAATTTATATACATCCATTTCAATGTTTCATAACCATGTGACTCAATACCATCAGATAATTCATATCACTATACAATTTATCCATCCATGATTAGAATATAAACATTAAATCAAAACTCATTCAGAAATACAATTACGTAAATTAAACCCAACCTAAAATAGTCAAAATATTCTAAGTCTCATCACCATAACATATGTCAATAAACTAGATCAATTTGTAATCAAAATACCCTCAAATAATATGATTCAATCAATGGAACTAGTCAAAGAAAAATAAGGCACTACATGCACCTCTTTTGGAAACTTCATCCCAAATTTCTAAAAAAAATAAGAAAATTGTTGACAAATCTCAATTACGTCATCTCAAGTAGCTAAGTTCGGACTATAACAATCCCATTGGACCTTGACTTGGGCTACAAAACAATGTCGAAGTTGTCGAGTGTGATGGTATAGTATGCAAATTGTTTCAATTGTTAAGGCCCCCTCATCTGATATCTACAAATGAATCAAATCAATAACATGAGAAGGGTCTGAAATATAATGAAGCAAAACATATACATGAAAAACAAAGTGCATATGATTTTATGGCGATGGAAATGCAAGACGATAAGCAATCAATCCTTTTCTTTCTAGAATTTTAAATGGTACCATGTATTGTGGCGACCACTTGGATCCTTTACCAAATTTAATGGGTCCCTTTTTTTGTCTAACTCGCAAAAATAACTTATCCCCAACTTTATAACTTCTATCAATTCTATGCACATCGACATAAATCCTTTGTCTATCTTGTACTTCTTTAACCTTCCTCAAATCATCTTCATTTGTTCTTCCATCTCTTGGATTGTTTATAGTCAAAATAGGACTCTATCCTCTAATTTGTCCCAGCTGAAAGGTGTCCTACATGTTCTACCATACAAAAATTAAAATGATGACATCTTAATCAAGCTTTGATAATTGTTATTAAATGCAAATTCTACAAGGAATAAAAAATCTTCATAATGGTTCTATTGATCTGTTACATACATGCACAACATATCTTCTAATATCTTATTTACCCTTTATGTTTGTCCATTGGTTTTAGGATCGTATGCCATACTAAAATTAAGTTTTTTCCCCAATGTCTCTTAATTTTTTTTCTAAAATCTCCCTATGAACATTGATCCTCTATCATAAATTATCTTCTTTGGAATTCCATGCAATCTTACTATATCATTGACAAATACTCTTGCGATCCCGAATTCTTGATAAGTATTCTTTACTGGAATGAATTGTGCACTTTTAGTCAAGGTGTCTACTACTACAAATATAGAATCATGTATCCTCGACATCATCGGTAATTTTACTATAAAATCGATAAAAATTACTTCCCATTCAATTACGACATCACATTGCAGTTGTGATAATCTTGTTGGGTGTCGATACTCAACCTTCTCTTTTTGAAATTCAAGGTATCTAGCTACATAATTAACTATATCTTTCTTCATTTCATTCCAAAACAACAATGGTTTCAAATCCATATTCATATTCTTCACTCCTAGATGAGCCATATAAACTTCTCTATGAGTTTCTCTTAAAATTAAATTTTGAAACACATCATTCGACGACACATAAATCATTTCGCGAAAATGTAATAAACCAACATCATTCTAACTATTTATCTCCTATTTAGCATTTTCATCACTTCATTTTCTAATTCTAGCTTAACTTTCTTATATCATTCATCTTCAAATTGTAATTTCAATATCTTTTCTCACAAATTTGTCTTC
>JASDQU010685834.1:46913-64279 GCA_032191745.1 Picea mariana | reverse complement strand
AAATGAACACTGATCCTCGCAGAAGCTCATGAAGGCATCACAGGAGGACATTATGCAGGGAAAGAAATTGCACAAAAGGTTCTTAGAGCTGGCCTTTGGTAGCCTACCTTACACAGAGATGCTAAAGACTATTCCAGAGCCTGTGATTTATGCCAGAGGGTTGGGAAACCATCCAAAAGAGATGAAATGCCATTAGCACCACAACTGACCTTACAAGCATTCGAGAAATGGGCCATTGACTTCGTTGAACCCATAAATCCACCAGGAAAGTGCACAGGAGCAAGGTACATAATTACAGCAGCATAATACTTGACTAGATGGGCTGAAGCAAGAGAAGTCAAGGACTATAGTGCCACTACAGTTGCACGCTTCATATTTGATGACATCATAACTAGGTTTGGATGCCCAAATATCCTCATGAGTGATCAAGGAACACATTTCATCAATAAGATAGTTGAAGCCTTGACTGAATAATTTACATTCCACCATCAGAAGATCACACCATACCATCCTCAAGCCAACGGGACAATTGAAGCATTCAACAAGATATTGGAGATAGCACTAACAAAGGTTTGATGTGTGAACAGAGATGATTGGGATTTAAGAGTACCAGCAGTGTTATGGGCCTATAGAACCACTTGCAAGAAGGTAACAATGCAGACACCCTTCAAGTTGGTATACGGTCTTGAAGCTATTGTTCCAATGGAATATCTGGTACCAAGCCTAAGAATTGTTTCTTTTACAGATATGGATGACACTGGCAATGTTCAAGAGAGGCTCACACAGTTGGTTGAAATTGAGGAAGATTGATTCATTGCAGGATTCCATCATCAAATTCAGAAGGAAAGAGAGAAGCCCTACCATGACATTCAAATTAAGAAGAAGGCATTTAGACAAGGAGACCTAGTGTTGGTCTATGACAACAAGTTCATAAAACATCCTGGAAAGTTCAAAACACATTGGCTCGAACCATATGAGATCACCTATGTCACAGAAGGAGGAGTTGTGCAAATGAAGACGTTAAAGGGAGAATGGAAGGAAGGATTAGTGAATGGGAGTCGGCTGAAGTTGTACTATGAAAACCACCTGCCTTGCAGCTCTTAGTGAAAACATGAAGAAAAGGTTTTAGGTACCAGGTGCAATTGAAACTGGGTACCAGACATAGAAAATATAGTCTGAACAAGGGGGAAGAGGAGGCATAAAGTAGAAATAAAAGGCTGCACTCTATAGCCTGGAGTCAAAGTAAAACAAGAAGCTCAGATATGAAGTGCCTCGGGATGGGTCACAGGTGAGTGTTGGGGGCCTGTTGGCCCTTGGTTATGGAAGTATGTGAAGATCAAGGAAGAAAAGGGAGAATGCAGACTTTGTGGAAGACATAGTGACTGTTATTGGGTCAAAGTGAGAAAAAGAGAAGAAAATATGGAGCGAAGCCCGAGGAGGAAAGTCGTTGGACGAGGAGATCGGGGATGACAAGTCAGCAAGGAAGAAGGATCGTGGACATGTCAACAAGCGAAAAAATCCACCATTGAATTCTTTGGAGCACCGTGTGAGAAGGAAGGAAACACAGGCTAGTGAAGCCCTAAAAATATGGGTCAAGTTGACCTAGGTTTTTAGACACCTAGGGTTTTGGACAACTAGGTTTTGACCTAAGGCTATCGGTGAGCTATTGTAATGTATAAATAGAGGTCTAAAGTGCCTAGGTTGGGTTGGTAATTTGGGTTGGTACGATCATATTGTATTGTGGCTATTGGTATTGAGTTAGGCAAGAGAGGAGTATTGTGTGAAAGGGAAGTGTTGAGTATGAGAGCCTTCTGAGTTGTAAAATATTCAGTTGGGTGCGAATATCAACCCTGCAGCTGGGTGTGTAGGGAGAGGAGAGAAAGAGAGGAGAAGAGAGAAGATCTTCCAGATAAGAGCACAGACAAGAACTCTATTATTTAACCTAATATAATATATCACATTTCTGTGGACATATCCCTAGAGAGAGGGTGAACCACGTATATTTTGTGTTGTGTGTGATTGGTATTTTGTATTTGTCATTGATATACTATGATTGCATTACTGCTTTAGATCTGATAAGTAGATATGCAGAATAGATCTAAGTTGATAAGTGATATATGAATGTTGTGTTGTTCTTGTGTTAGATCCACTTGGTATTCCCTTTGGTTGTAGACATCTCTATCCTGCAACTCCCTCATAATTGCTTCAGGTGAGACTACATCTTATTTGCAGGTGTTGCCGAAAGGGCCAGTAGTTAGGGCTTGTTGGTGCGCTCTTGCAGCTGAACCCTGGGTCTACCCCTGTGCCAACATTCATTGTGAAAGCCTACCTCCAATGGAGACATTACATTCTCAGGAAGGAGATGGCCATCCACACAGATCATAAACGATTGTAGTTCATTCAAACACAAGGAAAATTGCAGAATGACTGCCATTAGAAGTGGTCCACAAAATTGCAGTAGTTTCACCTCAACATCAAGTATAAAATAGGCAGTACCAACCGATTTGTTGATTTCCTCAGCCGAACTCCAGTCATGGCACTCACCACAGTGATAGACTCTTGTGGCCAATAGACCTATGGATGGCCCAACCTCTATGAGACAGACCCTGACTTTGCCACTACATACCAAATGTTGGGCACAAACTCAGTTGTCACTAATTTCAATCTTCAGGATGGGCTATTGTGTCGACTAGGCCATCTTTGTGTTCCATCAAGTGAGTGAGTGAATCTGATTTGGGAATATAACTATAGTCAGGTGACAAGACACTTCAGTGTTGAAAAGACGGTGGCAATTTTTCAAAAACATTTATATTGGTCGAAACTTCGATAGGATGTCAGCAAGTATATCAGGTCATGCACTTCCTATTTTATTTCCAAGTCGACCACTATGAAACAGGTCATGTACAACCCCCTGCCTACTCTCGACAAGCCATGGGAATCCATATCAATGGACTACATGTCGGGCCTTATGTCCACCAAGTGGGTAAATGAATGTGTCTTTGTGGTTGTTGATCACTTTTCCAAGATGGAAATCTTGACTGCTTGCAAGAAGAGCATCATAGCAGACGTCATTCCCAATCTCTTATTTGAGCAAGTCTAGGTACATTTTGTAATCCCAAAAACCATTGTCTCATATTGGAACAGTCGGTTCCACAACACAATTTGGTCGAGCCTTTGGTCACTACTGGACACCAAGCTCACCAATTCCACTACCTTCCACCCCTAGATAGATGGCCAAACTGAGGTTTTCAATCGAATGATAGTGCATATCCTATGCATGTACAATTCCAAGCAACCCCACACATGGGATGAGAGTCTTCCCTATATTCAACATAGCTACAATAGATCCCTACATAGCTCAATCGGCCACAATCCATTTCAGGTCGGGTTGGGATTATAACCATTGGGTCCCATGGATGTTTCACTACCTCTTGCGGCCACCCCGACCGATTCATTACCTGCTCCAACTAAAGTTGACAAAGCCTCCTAGTTCATTGAGTGGATCTAGAACATCCACCAACAGGTTCAAGATATCTTACAGAAGTCCAATTCCAAGTACAAGCAGTGCCATGATCAACACTGGGTGCCACATAAGTTTTAGGTGGGAGACAAAGTGTGGTTACACTTGCAGAAAGAACTCCTTATGGGGCCCCATCGGAAGCTTCTCCCACTTCGTTACAGACCTTACATCATCACCAAGGTTGTGGGTGACAATTCTTTTGAGCTCAACATTCCCCCTTTCCTTGGTCTTCACCCAGTGTTCAACGTGGATCTCCTTCGGCCATACTTCCCACCATTGTTGGACACCTCAAATATAGCAGAACAGTTCCATGACTACATGCAACAGGAATCCGATGATCATATTGTGGACACACAATTTAGGGGCACTCTCCAGCAAAGGATCCATCTTTATCGAGTTGTCAAAGTAGGGAAGCTCCTACACCAAGGCAAGTGGCTCACCTAGGGCCAAATTCAACAGAAATTTCCTTATTTGATGGGGGCACTCAACGCAATGAAGACCACTTATTCCTAAGGGGGGAGGATTGATTCATATGGATTTCGGTGGCCTCCCACCTATTCCAACTAGCTCATTTTGGCCGTTTTCCAGTTTGGCAGTTTTTTCCTAGTTTTCGAGCCCCCAACTTTCGGGGTCATTTTGAGGCCCTAAACAGCGTTTTTAGTTCTCGCCACGATTAAAGTGAAAGAGAAGTCCATTATGGTGGAAACATGTGTAGTCCTCAGATATATCTTTCCAACGGGCTATCGTGCTCCTAAAACGAAGATCGTATGCAAAATTCATGACCCCAGGAAGTTGATGTACTAGCTTACCCCAACGGGGCCCACATGAATTTTGGTGCTTCATCTCCTAGGGTTAGGTTTTTGGATGTCTAGGGTTATGGAATTCCTTTTAATTGTAAAAAAGGATTAGAGAGCCTCATTGTAACCATCTTCTTGCAAATGAGCACATTCGTCACATCTCTTCTCATAGATAAACCACCACCATTCTAGCAAGCTTGTTTTTTGTTGCATTATACAGTTTCAGCACATTTTCTTATTGAATAGAAACCAGTTTTAATGTATCTTTGTTATTGTAACTATGTTATTCTTGTGTCTCTATGTTAAGAATAATAATAATCTATATTCATTTTCGTTATGCTCATAAAATCAGGATCAATGAGTCTACTATGATAGATTTGAGTAATTGGAGAAAGGTTTGTACTTTCATATTTTGTAGAATTGAGAAAGAACCTTGATAATTTTGCAAAGAAATAATTTATTTCATCCGAATGAAAGTGAACCTTTTACTTCGATGAAAGTGAAAGTTTTTCTCCAATAAATTTTTCATAATGGAAAGTTCATTTTGGATGGGAGTGAATGTAAACTTTTAACATCACCCAAAGTGGAAATTAAACCAGGATGAAAGTGAAAAACAAACTCTGATGAAAATAGAAAATCTATTCTAACACTCTAATGAAAGAAACAATAAAGTATGCTTTGATGATCGAAGGAGAAAATAAATTTTGACTATTAAACTAAAAGTAAATAATTAACACTAAGAAAGTGTTTAAGGTTCATTGATACATTCCATATAAAATTTAAAGATTTGAATATATCATTTGGCTTCCTCAAAGTTGTTTTCCACTTATCCCTCCAATTTAAAGTTGTTCTTATCCCTAATCATCTCACTTTTCATTTCACTTTTGAAATCTTCATGAANCAATAAATTTTTCATAATGGAAAGTTCATTTTGGATGGGAGTGAATGTAAACTTTTAACATCACCCAAAGTGGAAATTAAACCAGGATGAAAGTGAAAAATAAACTCTGATGAAAATAGAAAATCTATTCTAACACTCTAATGAAAGAAACAATAAAGTATGCTTTGATGATCGAAGGAGAAAATAAATTTTGACTATTAAACTAAAAGTAAATAATTAACACTAAGAAAGTGTTTAAGGTTCATTGATACATTCCATATAAAATTTAAAAATTTGAATATATCATTTGGCTTCCTCAAAGTTGTTTTCCACTTATCCCTCCAATTTAAAGTTGTTCTTATCCCTAATCATCTCACTTTTCATTTCACTTTTAAAATCTTCATGAAGTAAAAATTTAGGTTTAGGAATCGATGAAACTGAAAAGCATCACCCCATAATTGTTAAATTTCATTTGTCTACAACTAGTACTATACTCATTTATTAGTTGAATGGTCTATCATTTCTCTGAATCTTACTGAATCTATAGGTATACAAATTCATCATGATGAAATTTGAATCCAACTCTACTTAGATAGGTGGATATACATTTGTTTCTTCATTGTAAATCTTATTTGATAATTCTTGTAAAAGATTAAATTAAAACTTATATATATGAAGCAATTTCATCAATTTTATTAAATTATCACATTCAGAAGTTTATTCTAAGCATTTGCATTTGCATAGGCAGTTTATTTATTGCATCATAATTAGGAAAATTTAAATTCTACATTCTAGAAATTACATTTTATTTCATGTTTTAATTTAATTGTTGTTTCCATCAATTAACTTATCGCAAAAAATCCACACATAAGTGGATCAAATCCCACCCCCATTTCCTCCAAATTTAAAATCCCAAAGGGTTAGCTCAAGTGGTTATTAGCTAGATGTGAATCTATCCCCATCGGAGGAGGTCTCAAGTCTGGATATATTGTTCCCCCTTGGGGTTAGGCCCTATAATCAAGGTTGGTGGTTTACCTTGTTTACCATCCATGAAGTGGGGAAGTATTCATGGGTTTCCCCGCAAGGTATTACATAAAAAAAAAAAAATTATCATAGAAAATTTCATTTCCAAAATTGTGTAAGCTCTAAAATTTTCACCTTAGTATCAAAATTTAGCCTCAAATGATAAAGAAATAATTATGGAATTTTCATTTATAATTTGCATTAGGAAAATTTTGCATTTTGCATAAAATCTTATTGCTATAATTTATTTCCATTAGTTTTTTTAGAATTTTACTTATTATCTGCATCATTTCATTTGCTTGATTTGGAACCCAATTTGAAACCTTTGCGTATACTTCCATTTAAAAAATATTTCAACAAAAAGAAACACATTCGTCCATTAAACACCATTGATTCACATCAAACCAAATGGACTTAGTTATTTTCTTAGGGATACCCCCCCGAGTTGGACAGGAACCAACCTAAAGAGAGTGGAAATGTTATTGTGGTGACTGTGGGTAGCCTTTCATAGTTACAAAAACTAAGNAGATGTGAATCTATCCCCATCGGAGGAGGTCTCAAGTCTGGATATATTGTTCCCCCTTGGGGTTAGGCCCTATAATCAAGGTTGGTGGTTTACCTTGTTTACCATCCATGAAGTGGGGAAGTATTCATGGGTTTCCCCGCAAGGTATTACATAAAAAAAAAAAATTATCATAGAAAATTTCATTTCCAAAATTGTGTAAGCTCTAAAATTTTCACCTTAGTATCAAAATTTAGCCTCAAATGATAAAGAAATAATTATGGAATTTTCATTTATAATTTTCATTAGGAAAATTTTGCATTTTGCATAAAATCTTATTGCTATAATTTATTTCCATTAGTTTTTTTAGAATTTTACTTATTATCTGCATCATTTCATTTGCTTGATTTGGAACCCAATTTGGAACCTTCGCGTATACTTCCATTTAAAAACTATTTCAACAAAAAGAAACACATTCGTCCATTAAACACCATTGATTCACATCAAACCAAATGGACTTAGTTATTTTCTTAGGGATACCCCCCTGAGTTGGACAGAAACCAACCTAAAGAGAGTGGAAATGTTATTGTGGTGACTGTGGGTAGCCTTTCATAGTTACAAAAACTAAGACCTTATGCTTGAGAATATCACACATTATGGGTTCTATATTTCTTTGTAACATTTTTTATGCCATTGTTGGGGATAAAGTACATTACCCGAATTTGTAGTCTTGCTAGATTTGACATCTTATGAGTGTATGTATTGAATATCCATTGCTCATATGATGAGTCCATTGAAGGAACGAATCCCTTGTTCCTTGAATAATTTTGAAGACATCTTTATGTGTTGAGGTGATCACACTCAACAATCTTTAAGTAATTTGAAGGCTTATCTTGGCAACTCCACATCATTTGTAAGAGGTATGATCATGTATATTTCATATTTTTCAAGTTTGAAGTAAAAAGGCATGGCCCCATGTTGCAAGGAGTTGGAAGAAAAGTTTATTGGCCCTTTATATTTTTCATGAATTTATGGATATCCACATGAATTTCATTATGAAATATGGAAGAATAAGGCTCAAAGATTCTCTATAAATCATAATGATTCTCTACCTTTTGTTGCATATTTCATGAAATTTATTGAAAAGTTTAATTTTTTCCATGGAGATGTAATTATGAAAATTTATGTACTTTCCATGAAAAGAGATGCAAGGGAATGGTATGATAGTCTCAAAGAAAAGGAGATAATTTAATTTGCATGTTTCCTCATTGTTTTTTAATATTTTTTGATGGATGTATAAGATCGAATGGAAGGATTAAATGATGTTTTTCCTTGGTTTGAAATTTGTAAATACAAGAAAAGGAAGATTGATAAAATGTTGCTTACATATGAAAATAATACTTCAAGGCCTCTCTTGGGTGATATCAATTGTAAAAAGGAAGTGTTGTCGCTCAAACTCTCACTAAGAGAAATTCCTTTCCTGCACAGGAGAGGTTGGGGCAACAAATAGGTAATCCACCCATTGCCACCTCAGTGGCCTTGCCTCTTCACTTTAAGGCTAGGGTTCCTAAACTAAGGAGGGTATTCCTATGGGTTAAACTAATTTCAATCGTTGTATTGAGAAGGGGAGGTTCAAGGATTGGTTTGACTAAGGATTTGGAAAATTCAACACTATCTTCCTTATAAGGTAAAATGCATATAATGCGAGTGAAAAAAATTCCAATGTATCAATTGTGAATGAGCTTAAGGAATATAAAACTTAGACAACAATTGCTCATTTAAAAGCGCTTGGAACATGAACTATGTGTGTTTCTTCAAATTAAAACAACATGAGTGACAAAGCAATGTATCATACACCACATATCATTCATCATCATGTAGAACCATCATTATCATTTTCATCCCAAGATCGTATGTTGAATTTGACCAATGAAATCATAACAAGGGAAGATTATAGTGATCTTATAAAAACCACAAGTTACTTTGATCAATGAAAGAAAAGGAAATTTGTACAAAGTATTACCATCAACATCCAAATATTATATGCAAATGACCTTGCAATCAAAAGAGAATGTACAGTGTTTTATTACAACCTCAAGGACAACAAATTTGTATTGATCCAATGAGTTATGTCAACCAAATGAAAGAGGGAAGATATGTGCTTATTTATGTGAGAAAGTATGCAATGAAGACAATATAAATTAAACCATTGATACCCAACAAGTGTACTCATTAATCAATGTTGTACTAAGGATATTAAATTGTGGAACAAAATAGCATGTAAATCATATACCAAGATCAATGATGTTTAATGCTCAGATTGTAAGGACATTGATACCTTAATGTTGTTACAAATCCCCTCAAATTACATTATAGGGACAACAAGTGAATGATTATACCAATAGTAATGATGCCTTGTTAAACTTAGATCATGGATAAGATAAAATCTATGTGTTTAGGTATAAAACCAATATACCATGAGAAAAAAAGTATGGTAGTATTTAGCATCGATTTAGGCACTATCGATACAGTTACATTATCATATATTTAGTATGTGTTTGCACAAGATTTAATCATAAAAAGAATCCATAGAGATATCACAAGTTCTAGTCATATCATAGAGAAACAAACTATGTAAAAATGTGATTTAACCATCTAGTTTACTTGTGTGTTTGAGCATGTATCATCAACCAAATATTAAATTGAAATTCTACAATTTTAAAAAGTGTATAACCCTGAAAATGGTGACCCAAAAGATGACATTTTTCATTTTAAGAGAGGTCATTGGACATGTTAAGGGGGGTGGATTCCCAATGATCAATATTATATATTAAACCCAAGGATGAGGCCCAATTAGACTCCTCCTTGTTTGGTGTGGAATAATCCTCTAGGTTAATGTACTAGTAATCATTTTATGGGCTTTAAAATTTGTTTGATTTTGTTCTTTCTATTATTTTTATTGTTTTATAATTTTATGGTTATGTACTGCAGAAAATAAGTTAATTAAGGATTTTGAAGAAATATGAGTTGAGGGTAACCTATGGAAATATTCAATGAAAATTATCTCAATCTTTTTATTCCTAAAGAAATAATTACACTAACAACATATTACCAATCAAGTAATATCCAAGAAACAATAACTAATTCACAACAAAAAGAGATAAAATTTAAGTGAGAGACATTTAGAAATAAATCCACAATAAACCAAATAATGATAGAAAAGAAATTCACTAATAAAGAAAATAACAATTTACTAAGAAGAACTAATAATTCATTCAATAGAATAAGATAACTTAACATAAATTGAATTTGGCACTAACTGAATGTGATATTTAAACAGTAACAAAATAATCCAAAATAATGAATAAATTCACTGAAAAATATCAGAAAACCAAAATGTCTTGATTCCAATAGAGTTCTTTTAATTCAGCATTGAAATAATTCACCGCTTCAATCCCCTTGAAATTGTTGCAGTGATCAGAGACCCTTTACTAAGAGATCCATCTCTTTATTTAAAATAAAAACTAATCTCATTATGGAATAAAACTAAAAACGACATTGTGAAAAGCCATGCAATCTGCATCTTTAGTGAACAAAAGTCTTGCTAAATTGGCTATGAAAAATTCCAAGAATCCAATATCTCTAGTTGACTGAAATATTCAATTCATGCATGCTCATCATCATAAAAAATTTCCTAATTAAATAAGTGTCCTTGTTGTAACAGCCCAATTTGATTAATTGTTAATCATAGTTTTTAATTTAAATTTAATTAATTATTAAAATAAATTAAATGAGTCTTTTAATATTTTATTATTAAAAGGTAGGTGAAGTAATTAATGAAGGGATAAGGTTGTTGGGGAATTAATTACAGGGTTAATATAGCTGGGAAATTGAATGAGAGGGGAGGATAAGGAGAAAAGAAGAGGACTTGGAGAAGGGTCTCATTTTATTTTTTGGAAAATTCCGCAAGAGGTGGAAGAGGAGGAGGAAAATTGGGAAAACAAGTTGTTTTGGGAACTCTCACAGGGAATTGTTGTTGCTGGGAACTTTGGGCTCAAGGGCCAGGAAACTACAAGGATTCCTGGAGCTAGGGAGATGGAGGGGTTGTTCCTAGTTTCTTGGGAGGTTAATATTTATTTGGGCAGTTTGGGCAAGCTCAAGAACAAGAGAACCTAGGACTAAATAAACCAACCTCCAAGTCAAGGTATGTATTTTATTATGTTGATGTTTTTATTATGGTGTTGTTGTGATTATGTTGTTTATCAGTTTACTCCTAGTGTTAGCGCTAGAAGTTGACTCTTGACTGCTAAAGAGTCAATCCTAGCACACCTTGTTTCAAAATGCTCAATAAGGGTTTAGATTTAAAATGTTTGAGAGTGGTAGGATCAAATATGGAGACTTGTTATTAGGCTCTTTGTGCATATTTTCTATGTGCAGCAGATCAGATTGATAAAACCTAGATCAGAAAAATGAGATAGTAGGATGTGATGAAGAAATATGAGAAACAAAATTGTAACATAATCAAAAAAACATGTTTTTCTTCAATATGTCTAACAGTAGAGGAATAATTCAACATTCATAAAATATAAATATGAATTAAAGACTCAAATAGCTTCGTGGAAAAAGTTACATCATACCCTACACAACAACCTTCTCAGCACAGAAAATGTGTACATATGCTCAATAGTAGCATATCCTATTCGAGCAAAGGAACAACAAAAGATGATTTACACAGAATTATAGAAAAAACTGACCATTGGATCTATTTGCAGTTGATATCTTTACATAGAGGTCTAGTGAACCAAAAAAAAATTAAAATAATATATTAAGTTTCCATCCCCAACTCTCCCTTAGTCCCTCGGATTGAATCCTCTCCATTTTCTTGTTTTTTTTCACCATAATATATAGAAATTACATACTAAATTTGAGATCCAAAAGTTAAGGGGGTAGAAATCCACCCTTAGCTAAAGATAGAAACAAATTACAACACTTTTGGGATAAGAAATATTCAAAATCAGGTAGGTTCCTACTTTCTAAGAGTTGGTTTTTGACCCACTAGAAATGTGCAAAGATATGATTTGATTTCATGATATGAGGGAGAAATATCTGATCCCAAACCTCAAAATCATATTTTTATTTGATCCGATCAATTGGGATATCTATCTTCATGATTTTCAAAACAAATCTAGAATTCTGCAGCAACAAAATATTGACAAAATCTGGAAACATAGGTCTCAAATATCATTGCATATTTTCCAAATGGTGATATTTGTGTGAAATTTGAGAGAGGTTTTTGTATATGATATTATTATTGACAAAATCCTCCTTCATTTTCCCAAAATACCTCTCCATATTTGTGGAATCTATGCCCAAATATAATGACTAAAAAAAGGAAATTACAGAGTTTTTAAATCTGAAAACTGAGTTGAAAAGATCTGTCTATATCTCTAAAACCATGACACCTGTGTAAGAAATGAAATATTTTTTGTATATGAACCTATGATTGAGAAAATACTCTTTAATATTTCAATAATTCCTCTCCATCTCCTCATAATATGTGCCCAAAGAAGATGACTAAAACAGGAAAATTCTTGTATTTTCAAATCTGAAAAATGAGTTGTAAATATATGCTTGTATATCCCAAACCATGACACATGTGTAAAAAATGAGAGGTTTTTTTATATGAGTTTTTTATTGAGAAAAACATGTTTCCATTTTTCAAAATACCTCTCCATATGGTTAGAGTCTAAGTTTGAAATTGACTACAAAAAACAATCATTTCCAGAAAATCCCTTGTTTTCTGTGTGGGGAGTTACGGAAACTTCATGTAGCGACATACAAAAAACCAGTTTTGAACATTTTTAACGCCTTTCCTTGATCAAGTTATAACTAATCATAAAAAAAAATAGGATTGATAACTTAAATACAAGGAAACAAAAAATTTCTTCCATTATCAATCATCTTTTAGCAAAATTTAGGATTTTCATTGAAGGTGAAATTCTCAAACTACAAACTCTTCTTGAAAATTTGATGTAGCTGCTTATGCCAACAAAGACAAATTGTTCCTTCTTGTCTTCTTGGTTTTAGAATGATTTTTTATTCTCTTGAACTTATCCCCTTCATATATGATCATAGGGTTTGGCCTTTCTTATTTTTTTAACTATGTTTTCTTGTAGAAGCTTTGTCTTTCCCTGACCCATCCAGCATCAAAATACAAAACCCTGAGAAATAATTAAGAAGCGCCTTTGTCAAGCATCTAATAATAGTTTTTGGATGAAATCCTAGCAATATTGTTGTCAATTACTTGGCATTTGAAGTTATTTGATGGCATTGGAAATGGATGTTTCAAAGAAGTGACAGGAGTAGAACAATAAAATAAGAAAGCATATGGAGAAAAATAGAACAGTTGCAGTGCTACTTTAGTGAATTTTGATACCGGGGTCTGAAAATTCCTATATCTCCTTTTGAGGCCACAATTTGACACTGAAAATATTGATACTAAGACCTGGTATAAAGAAAAAACAAATAAAATCCATGAAAGAAAACCATAAATCAAATTGTAGATTATTTCAATAGGAAACAACAAAATAGATATTTATTTATTATTGAGACCCTGAAATAGGAAGGCCTTACAAATGGTATCAGAGTTCGGTTTCAAAATTGAAACCTGGGCTTGACCACCCATGGTAGGATTTTTTCTTTGTGCCAACATGGTCTGCAACCTCTGACCAGTTTCCTAATCCATACATTTCAACTCCCTTACAGTTTTTCATACCTCTAAGAGCAATATCTCTTCATCTGATTCCAAATTGGGTTGTTATATTGAGAGTATCCATCTCCCATAGTGACCTAGCCAGAAAATGAAAATCCATATTTAAGTCCATTGTAGAAGTTTCATGTCCAACAAAAAGGATGTTGAGGATGAGATCGAGTATTTTCTCTGTGGAAATCCTCCCATAAACCATAATAGTGATGAGGAGGTCATCGTAGTGTAGGTGTGGATGTCTTTTCCTCTCGCCCATGGACTTTTTCACACATTCCAATATCTTTTCTCTAGACTTTAATCCTCTCCTATAAATAATCCCAGGATAATTTGTAGGCACGGAGATGACACCCTCTATGAATGTGAAATACTCCTTCATCAGATAATCTATCTCGGGCTCGCTAGGATTGAAGCTCATCATCTATTTTTCCATCAAATTGAAAGTAAAATTCCTATATTCTAATTTTCCATATAAGGGGCTTTGCTCAATTGTCTCCCATGACTTGAGTGTGAGGAGTGTGTGTTTCTCAATATCACCCAACAAATGACTCCTCAAGTTTCCACTGCTCATGAAATTAAGCGATGTGGTTCACATGCATTTATGCATTTCTCCGACCAGAATGAGCATCGACCATTTGCCCAGAATTCCCTCAATGTTGCTCGGATAACTTCATTCGAATATCCTTCTTTCGTTCACCAAGATAAACTTGTTCAACTCTGGATCTGTAGAAACTATGGTCGGATTCCCAAATAGATGAGACTAGAATATCTTTTCATGCCTTGATCAATTTTCTTCCATGAAAGACCCAGATGAGGTAGTTTCATGAGGCTTCAATAACTTCATTGTTCAACCTAACACCGGCCAATGAATATTCCCAGGAGGAAAATTTGGATTCATTGACCTCTTCTCCTTGTTCTCCTTCATTTTAACATTATTTCTCCTACTCAGTTGATCACCAAAATCAGAATTAGCAGCAAGAAATTTCCATTCCCGTTACTGTTATTATAGCCATCAAACACCACAAGCATCGAGCACTCATACCAAGTGTTCAAGGAAGTGCCTAGGCATAAATAACCAAGAGAGAGTCCATGCCTGGACTATATCTACACTACGCCAAGACCCAATCTCTAGGCACCCAAAGTTTGTCAACTATTGGCCACTCTCCAATTCACAATAAAAATAACAAGTCCAATAAAAAATGATGAGGAGGAGAACTTGTGAGGTGCAAGTCCTAGTAACTACATGTCACCTCAACCATGGTTGTTCCTGCAGACAGCCAGTTGTGGATCCAGGGACGAACCCTCGGCCCGAAGTTGCAGAGGACGAGGCGGTCGGGTGGATTAATGTGTGTTGTGTGAGTGAGAAGGGGCAAGGTAGGGTTTGAGAGTGGGGAGGGGGCACATGGGCCTCATGTGAGGCCCCACGATGTCCGACCTTATTCGGGATATTTTTATATTATATATTTTAAAATTAATTAAGTTCATTTAAAATTAATTAAGTTCATATAACTTTAGATTATTTTACGACCTTATTCAGGATATTTTTATATTATATATTTTAAAATTAATTAAGTTCATTTAAAATTAATTAATTTCATATAACTTTAGATTATTTTAATTCATATAAAAAAAATTATAAAACTAAAATAATTTTATATTAAAATAATTAATTAAGTAAGTAAATAGTTATTATAAATTAATAATGCTTTGTGAACAAAATATTATATTGTAGATAAGGGTGGTATTTGGTTTTATGAAAATTGTATTTATCTTAATTTATTCTTATAGATATATATGTATTTAAAAGTTAAAATTATGTGTTTGGTCATCGAGTTCACTACTCCAAGCCATTGACATCACATACCATCAAACACCCTAGTCATCACTTATGCCTCCAAGCCATTTACATCACATACCATCAAACACCCTAGTCATCACTTATGCCTCCAAGCCATTTACATCACATACTATCAAACACCCTAGTCATCACTTATGCCTCCAAGCCCAAGTGTCAAGTACAAACATCAAATATCAAGGAAAGAGAGCCCACAATGGAGAATTATGTGCACAATATGTCAATCAAATTGGGTTTTTTGGAGTTTTAATAATTAATTTACATTGTGTTTAAAACACTATATTTAGTTTTCAAGTTCTAAGGACTTAAGGAGATAAGTAACAGTAATTGGCAGGTACCTTGCAGTGCTAGCATAGCTGGAAAGGCAAGGGAGTTAGAAACTTACCCGAACAAGTTACCAATATTAGAGGATTTCGACCCCAACCTTTAGCCACTTACCCTAAAGAGAGTAATGTTTGTTTACAGACAAGTAAAAAAAAACTTACGCCTAAACCTATGTTTGAAAGTATAAGTTTGAGAAAATGTAGAATGCCTTAAACTATTCCCTAATAAGAATTTGGTTTTATGTACATTCAGTTATTCAATATGGTTAGGACTCAGGGAAATCGTGGTCGAGGGGCATCATCACAAGGACCACCAACGTCGGCGCTGCCACCACCATCACCTGAATTAGCTCTCATTTTGCACTCTTTAGAGGCTATTAATGAGACATTAAAGGAATGTCATTCAGATGATGTCGAAGTGGAACCCCCAACATTTGGAGTGGGTAACCTTGAAGCATCAAGGGACTCAAAGGGAGGGCCTCCACTATGGGACATCACCATAGAAATACAGAATATAAAATTCCCAGAGTTTGTTGGGGGTCATACAAGTGAACATGAAGAGACATGGTTGGAAGGAATGATAGGATGTTTTTCCTTAAGAGACTATGCTTCCACATCAAAGGCAAAGATAGAAATATCACAGTTGAGGGACAGTACCTTGAACTGGTGGGGTAACCTAGAGAGACAGTTTCACCTTACCCCAGACACCGTCTCATGGGATATTTTTGAAGAAAGGTTCCAGAGGAAATATGTTCCTGTGTACTATGAGGAAAAACAGGTAGGATAATTTCATTCTCTAGATCATCAAAATAGGACCGTGGAAGTATACGAGATCAGATTCATGGAGTCAATAAAATATGTCTCATACATGGATACCAATTAATGATAGGATAAACATTTTTTGTACGGGTTAAACCCTAAGATAAGGGCCATGGTACAGATGTGGAAACCATCGTCAGTTGCTAAACAAGTTGAAAATTATCATTACGCAGAGGAGCATATGAGCTTAAACGGAGGTATGAAGTCAACCATTCCACAGCATCCTGTATTTGTGGGGAAGGCCCCTAGGATATTCTCCAGGGGTGGAATCTTTAGGCCACCTCCTTATGGAAATAGAGTTGCACCTAGAGAAGTTACAAGGTATTTCAATGGCATTGAGTGCAGCATCTCACTCATCACCAACAATGTAGGTAGGTCCACAACCTTCTCAAGGAGTAGTTATTAGGGCCAGGGGTTCCAGGGGAAGGAACTCATTTCTGAGACTATCACATGTAAGTGTGTAGGTTCCATCTGGTGTTACTTTTGAGGGTGTGGAGGACCTCATTACCAGCGTGATTGTCCAGAGTTTCAAGAAGTATTTTTGCATAGAGAAGGAAAGGCCTCGATGGAAAGAACAAGTAGTAGCCACCATATTTATGCAGTGGGTAATAACTGCCAAGAAGAGCATTAATCCACTGTGGTGGAGTCATCAGGTGTGCTAAATCATGTCAATGTTAAAATTTTATTTGATTCTGGTGCTACATATAGTTTCATTTCACCTTGTGCATTAGAATAGTGTGGGTTGGCAACCTACGAGCATGGTGACTTTAAACAAGTAGAGATGGATTTGGGGTAAAAACAAGTGGTAGGACCTAGCGTCGATAATTGTCTAGTAGACATGGGAGTGTGTACTACTAGGTTGAAGGTGTACGTCACTAATATAT
>JASDQU010685834.1:31933-42952 GCA_032191745.1 Picea mariana | reverse complement strand
TCATGTCGGGGGTCGGACTAGAAGTGGTTGAGAGGTCGAAAAGATTTATAAATGCACCAATCATGATAATTGCAAGTTTTTATCATAGACATTCAGTTTTTATCATAGACATTCACGTATCTTGCTCATTTTGTGCACAGTGCGCAATTAGGGTTGTGTTGGCCTATACATTATGTGCACAGTGCACACGCTTCCTTTGGTGAATTTGTGCACTTTGATTTTTGAACCAAGTATACAGTTTTGTGCCTTTTTGATGGATTTTAGTGTTGTAGGTGTACTAATTGTTGTTGGCATTGATGTATTTCTTCAACCATTTGTTTGTAATGTTGTGGATGATTTTTCGGTGATAACAGTATGTAATTCCAGCTTTTGACTTAGACAGCTAGAATTACTTAAGTCCTAATCATCTTTATTTTCTATTCACTGTGAAACTATTAATGATACACTTGATATTTTAAGACATATGAACCTATGTGAATGTCAATTCTATGAATGTTTAACGTTATTTGAATTATGATGGATATTATGCAATCTATTTCTAACTTGATGTTTTTTACATTTAAAGTTGTTGGTACATGGATATCGGATTGAGATTATGATTAAATGCATTTACATTATAATAATACATGGATATGCATGAGTTTTTGTTATAGACTAATCAGCAGGTCAATAGGCTATGAAATAACCAGAGAATAATGATGATAAAAGGTTGATGTAGTGAACATCGACCAGGAAACAATATGGTATGTATCTTGTATGTGAAATTATATTGGTTCAAATAAATTGTTATGATGTGTGTACAAGTGAAGGTTTTTTAGGTGGAGAGACTGACTAAAACTGAATACATGATAACAAAATTCCCAACAACAAAGTGTCACTGTATGGTCCATGGTAGGGTGTTCACCCTAGTTCTATTAAGAGGGGTGGAGACATTTCCCACCATCTATCCTCTGAAACCTAGAGTCATGGGAGGACAGTGTTAGATCATTCTCCCCTAGACATGTGATGATGACTGCTAGATGTCTGTTGGGGAAGCTTGGTCAAAAGAGTTGACACTTCCGCTTATGGTTTCTATCTGGAGTTAGGTCAATATAGTTGACGCTCCAAGATAGTCCATCAAGGGAAGGATAGGGATGGAAGATGGAAGTAGGTTAGGGAGAAAGGATGAATAGAAGTAGTTGAGAGTGTGTGGGGTTTTCGTATTATGGTAGAATTTCTTGATTTCCTCATTTTGAAAAATATGTATATATGTATGTTTATATTTACTTAACTGAACTACAATTATCTAAGTGAATGTTGTTTGTGCATACAAGAATTAATTTAGGTGTGATAATTATTTTCATTAGTACATGTGTGAGTCATGTATGTGCTAGCTACACATGCATGCCTTGCAAATGTACACTAGTATGTATAAGTGTTTTAAATTGGTGATGTTTTTTATTTGATGTGGATGTATGAATCATGTGTCGTTACCCTTGTATTGTAAATTACTCTAACTTTGGGACGAATTTTCTTGAAGGGTGGGTGTACGTAACAACACAATTTGATTAATTGTTTATCATAGTTTTTAATTTAAATTTAATTAATTATTAAAATAAATTAAATGAGTCTTTTTATTATTTTATTATTAAAATGTAGATGAACTAATTAATGAATGGATAAGGTTGTTGGGGAATTAATGAGGGGGATAATGTAGTTGGGGAATTTAATGAAAGGGGAGGGTAAGGAAGAGAGGAGAGGACTTGGAGAAGGGTCTCATTTTGTTTTTTGGAAAATTCTGCAAGAGGTGGAAGAGGAGGAGGAAAATTGGGAGAACAGGTTGTTTTGGGAACTCTCATGGGCAATGTTGTTGCTAGGAACTTTGAGCTCGGGGGCTAGGAAACCGTAAGTATTCCTAGACATAGGGAGCCTGAGAGGTTGTTCCTAGTTGGCTAGGAGGTTAATATTCAGCTGGCCAGTTTTGGCAAGCTCAAGAACAAGAGAACCAAGGACTAAATCAACCAACCTGCAGGTCGATGTATGTATTTTATTATGTTGTTGTTGTGATTATGTTGTTTATGATTTTACTCCTAGTATAAATAAAAACTAAAGAAAATCCATGAAATAAAACCATAAATTAAATTGCAGGTTATTTCAGTAGGAAACAACAAAATATATATTTATTTATTATTGAGGCCCTGAAATAGGAAGGCCTTACACCTGCTATATGTTCTTTAGCAATCTCATGCATGCATATTTTAATTTTATTTTTCTATTTAAGGCAAAAGGAACTCTAGCTGAGTAGTTGTTCTATCTTAAATAACTATCCACTACTAAAATTGGAATGGTCATGCACTTAGTCATCAATTCCTCCATCTATTCTCTCGTTCTTTTGATTGTCAGCTGATAGAAATATACCAGTTTGTAGCATACAACATTGAAATATTATGCACCATGTTATATGATTCCCCTTTCATGTACCTAGACCATAGCATATATATACCTCTAAAAATATCTTCTCCTAACAAATTTATCAGATAAAACAATCCATTGATCTTAAAAAGAAACATTCAAGTCACTTCCTTGAACCTAATTTATTTTATTTCAAAAATTTGAAACAAACCATGCCAAATCAACAAACATTTATAATATAAAATTTGTATATCTTGATGATACATTTCCAATTATATAAGGAATTCTCAAAATGAGGATTGGAATGAAAAGTTGTTGAAAAAATACCGAAATATTTTTCCATATTGTAGATTTATTCCAAAACTTTGAAATAAAAAAAAGAAAATTAAGGAAAACTTATAACTACAAAGGGGTAGAGCTACATGATACCTTTCCAATCCCAAATGGAGTCTGAAATCAAACATTATCGCAAAAATACCAAAAGGGTATTTTCTCAATTTGACGAACTTCTTAAAACTTTTTCAATGCTCATGAAAAAACTTCTCTTTTTTTTAGGCACTTTCAAAAAAAAGTCTCTTTTGTATTAGAGCTTTCAAAAAATTGTGGTTTTCTCATTGAACCTTTCAAAAGAAAGGTGGTTTTTGCATCGAAGCTTCCCAAAAAACTTCTTTCTCATCAGAGCTTCCAAAAAAATTATTTTCCCATCGGATCCTTCAACAAAATGTGGTTTTCTCATTGGAGCTTTCAAAAAAATTTCTTTTCTCATAGGATATTTCAAAAAAAATGTGGTAATATTTCGACATTCTCAAAAATACTTTTTTTTTTTCTTCGAAGACCTACAAAATGGTCAGGATAGCACTCTTAGATTTTTTTAAACTTCACTAATATCATTTTAAACTTGGTTTATTTTTTAATTTGGAATTGTTTTTAGTTTTTCTCTAATTCAAAACACTTGTCAACCTATATGAGATGCATAAAAATCAATAAAATCAAAATTTGTGAAATCTCTTTACAAAAAATCAAAGGAAAGGTTGTACCCAAAAAAAATTAGAATTTTAGGGTGTATGATGTACTCAATAAATAACGATTTACTCGACGAAACCAACATCATTGACTATACCTCTAATAATAATAATAATAATAATAAACAATTTCAAGTAATATAGACTTAGGAAAAGAAGAGAAAATAGAAACCACCCATAGATTCTTCTATACGCAATTCAGAAATAATTATTTACCTTGTCATGCAACTGATTTTGACCAAACACAAGAGATACTTCATTTTGATCACTGACCTTCACTTTTAGCAAGAAACTAAGTTGAATCCAACTTCTAATATTTGGGTATTATTTTTTATAATATCTAAGTAACCCTATCATCCTTCTGGTGTTTCTATACTTCCAACAAGCATCCATAGCCCTGGTGGAGTCACCTCAATATCACAAACCTTTCTCCACTGCCAGCGAGCATCCATATCCCAGTGGATGTATATGCATTTCCTTATTAATAAACATGCTCTACAAAGTTCTTTCTCTTATTCTCCTTTTTTTTTATTTTTAAAATAATAATTTATTCAAGTAGGAACATGTGAATTGTCATTGAATTTACAATGGTGATACATGTTAATGAAGAGATGAATCATTCCCCTAGTCTTTAAAGCTTACCCATTCTCTAAGAAGCGATACATTCATCAGTTTCTATTTATCATTTAGATCATGATTTCTAGAGTATATGACTTTTTAAATATTTTCATATTTGATAATAGTCATTACCACCACTGAAAAAGCATTGTATTTTCTCAAAATCATACATAAAACAAGCTACAAGTACTTTATGAATCATATCCATTCTCACTATCAACTTACTTAACTTTTGATATTTAAAACAAATAAGGTATTTAGATGAGAACAAGAATGTCATGTTTTGCAAACTAGAGGCTAAAAGCTCAACATCCCCCAAAAATTATTTAAGAAAAAGAAAATCAAAATCAAGCATGCAAATCATGCAACAACAAACAAACCATGCAAAGAATGAATGAAAATATGATAGTAAGATCTTGAAAATAAAAATAGGAAACTTAAAGCAAAGATGATATAGAAAAAATGGAAAGATGACTCATTTTGAGGAAGAAAACCCTAGTTTTAAGAACCTCAACTTCTACTAAGTATAACTCCAAACCTGTAATGACTCAAGGCCTGAAATTTGTGCCTAAGATTATTTGTTATCTCTTCTGAAACACCTCCAAGTTTAACTATTTTAATTGTTCTATAAAAATGTTATATCAAAAATTCCAAAATGACCTTCAAAGAAAAACCTAGAACAAATCATCACAAGACTTCATCTTCCCTTGGAATTTCTCCCTTCTTCACTTCATATTCCCTTGGAAATTCACTTTCTTAAGCTAAAATTCCGCTCCTCCTCCTTGGCTAGGTAGAATTGTTGTGATCCAAATGCCAAAGGAGGCTCATATTATTTATATGAGTATTCTCCACATGAGGGGATGTGACCAAGGGTCACAATTTTTGGGTCACACCTCTTCCTTAAGGATGGTCGACCTTAGGGGCTTCTTTAATTTTAATTTAGGGGCTTATTCTCTTGGATTTATCGGCTTCTTCACTTGGCTTTAGGGTCTTCTTATCTTGGCTTTAGGGGCTTCTTCACTTGGATTTAGGGGATTATTCTCTTGGTTTCAGGGACTTCTTCATTTCATTTTAGGGGCTTATTCATTTGGTTTTATGGATTCTTCAAGGCTCCTTCAAGGATGTATTTGTGTACAACTCAAAGTGGTAATGTGGAAAAAACCCCATGTTATCTCATCTTGTGAGGGCCATGCTTATAAGAAACGTCATAAGGGGACCACCTTGGAGTTATATACACTTATGTCAAGGATCCTTCAAGGGTCTTCAAGTCTTCTTCAATTGGATGCATCATCATCACTTTTAGGGGATTTTGGGATTTTCTTTAGGGTTTCTTCTAAGGTTTACATCAATTACAACCAATTTTCCAATAATCTCCCCCTTTGGCATTGATGGTAACTTAGTAAAATAATCATGCTCCCCATGTCTTTGTGCTCTGATCACAATGGTTGTATTGTCCTCTTGTCTTTATGATGACTCCTTGTGTCTTCATGATTCTAGTTATTTTTTGCAAAAGGTAACTCCCCATGACAGTATTCCCCTTTTTATTCTTGCATAAGATTATGGAAATCAATTTGGAGCATAAATTACTCCCATTTTTTGTTGAAGATACTCAAAGGTATACATAGGAAGAGGCTTTGTGAAGATTTTTGTAGTATATTCTTTTGTCCCAATGTACTCCAACTTGATATTATTTTTTGTGACTTGATACCGCAGAAAGTGGAACTTAATAGGAATATGTTTGATCTTGGAATGCATCACTAGATTCTTGGAGATGTTTATAGCACTAGTTGTGTCACAAATTATCAAAATAGGCTCATCATATCTCACTTGTATGTCTTGTAGGGTTTGTTTCATTCAGAGAATCTGATTACAACGTGTTTCTATTACGATATATTATGATTTTTTTGTAGATAAGGATATTGAAGATTGCTTCTTGCTCAACTAGGATTGTTAGCACAGGGGAAGACCCAAGGTTCAACGCTACAACAGTGCACCAACAAAACCCTAACTACTGGCCCTTTCGGCAACACCTGCGAAGCAGATGAAGTCTCACCCAAGGTAGAGGCAGGGGTGGTTGCAAGACTCAGGTGTATAAAACCTTAGTTGGGACACAAGTCTATGATTACAACACTTAGAAAGCACTTAGCATATATCATTCATCAATATTCAACCCTTATTATACTTCACAGATAGCATAGAGCTTCGTAGCATTCACTTAGATCTAAGGTAATTTAGCACTTAGCAATAGTAAAATAGATTAGATACAGTAAATCAGCACTAAGCATCTTCATATATATCAGATTTACTATCCATACACATCTAATGAATCAAAAAGCATAAGTAGATCTGCCTAAATATATCAAAGCACCTAACCAAAGCATAGGTAAACACATCAAGTCAAATCACAGAGCATAACACACAGATTTGCGTGGTTCACCTCCACCAACTCTTCTTCTTTATTAGCTTCAGTCAATCCGGTTACAGCACAGAACTATCAAAATCCTACTCTGCATAGGACAGGATATCTGCATGCACCTCACTAGATCCTCCTTCCTCGAGTAGATCTAGCACAGAGCCTCCTTACAATCTATGCACTCAGCACTTACAACACTTGCACTCAGCTCTACAAGTCAATCACATAGATAAATTCTAGCACTAAGCCCTTGGCTAATCTTCTCCTTTACTTACATCACCTAGACATCTATTTATACATTACAAAAGTGGGCCTAAGCATGGGTAAACCCATGGGCCGACATCCCTTTCCCATTGCATATTCCCAAAAACCCAAAAAGGACCCAAAAAGGGGGTCTAGCTTCCGCAATCTCCCCTTCTCTTTGCGCTTCATCTTTGACAGGTTGTTGAAATCCCAAAAACAAACAAATATGACCAAGTGTTCCTCAAAACTTAGTCAACGGCCAACAGACCCCCAACACTCACCTGTGACTCATCCCGAGTCACTCAGGTCTGATCAGTTCTTCTTCAAATGCCTCAAGATTGGCTCGATCTTCTTCGACCTATTGTTTTTCCACGACCTCTTGCTCGGTGAACTCCTGGATGAGTGTGTCATTCACCATCCCTTCTAGGAGTTGTTTTACTGAATTCACGACCTGCTCTAGCTCTGTTTCTTGGTTCTCAATCTTTGTAAATGGCTGACATGCCTTATCCTTCACAGGTTGAATTCGTTGAGTTACTTCCATTACCTTGCTATGGATCGTATGGATCTATTGTTGGACGGTGTGATTCTCATTAGACTACTTCATCCTCTCTATGGGTAATAGGTCCTTCAGCTGCACTTGTAGCTTTTCAGCTTCATGCTTTGCCTCCTAGAGTTGTGACTCCAATTTATGAAATTATGGATTCTCGGTTAGGTTCTCATATATCTGCACACTTCTGCTACTTAATTGTTTTCATTCCTCAATGAGTGCTTGAATCCTTTCTACTGTGCTCCGGGCAGTCATTTCTTGTTGGTCACGCATTTCTTGTGGGGTACTTGGTATGGTCTGAAGCTCTAATTCCACGACTCTTTGTTGAAGTTGTTGAATAAATTCAGCAAGCTTCATCACTTGGTGTTCTATGGGTTCTTTTGCCTTCTACTCTAAGCCGGTCACAGAGAGAAATGCTCTATTGACTGTTTCTTCAATCCCGATCTTCTTCACGAGCATCTACTCTTTCTCTTTTTGGATCCTCGCTCTATATTCTTCAAATTTCTCTTGGAGAGTGTCCTTCTCTTGTTGCACAGCTCGGCATTGTTCAATGATTTCCTCCTGTGCTTGCTTTAAGGCCTGGGTGGCCTGCGTTATTTCTTCCTATGCTTTCTGAAGGCGTACTTCAACTATGTCAGCAATTTTGCAGAGTTGAACTGGTTCATCTCCCTCTTCTATTGTTCCTTGTGGCAGGGGCGTAGTGGAGACTACACGGCTAGACTGAAGTGCCTGCTACACTCCTTGGAGCTTGATCTCAATTATGTTATACATTGTCTCTTACTTAGCTTCCTGATTTTCTTTTATCTCTTCTATAGCTTCATTCATAGTTGTGATGAGGAAACTAAAGTCATCTAGACTGAGTGTGGTCTGCAACTTAGTTATGGGTGCTTTTGGTTTCTTCCAGGAGGAAGGTTCTGGAGGTGAACCCTTCCTCTTCTTTATGATTTCTACTTCATCTTCTAGTCTTTGTTCAACTTCTTCTAAGTCTTCACCATCACCTCCTTGGTCTGGTGTAGTGGAAGTCATCCTCACAGATAAGCTGTCTATATCCTAGACTTCCTCAGCCTTCTTTGTCTTCTTTGTTTTCTTTGTCTTACTTGGCCCAGATGTATCCTGCATAGCTTTTGGGCTGTTGATGTCGGACATTTCTGCAGGGTCTATTGAAATAAGGAGGTTCGTCGACCATTCCTTGGTGATCTCCTCCAGGTCTTCTTCTATCATCTTATAATAAGACTGAAGTTGTTCCTTGTGATCATCAGTGCGTTGTGTAATATATATGAAATGGTGGTTTGTGATGAACTTCATCAAAGGTTGAAACCTCTGTAAAGTATTTGGGGTCATGCGAGGCTCGGACTGGATGGCAAGCTTCAACTAGGTGTAGTAGGTCTGGAAGACGGCATTGGATTTCCACTTCTTGTTCATATCATTCGAGTACCATAGTGTACTGAAATTCACAGCCAGTGGTTCAAAGGGGTCGATATTCGGGAAGGTTGCACCTTTTCGTAGCTCCCATGCAACGAAAGCTATAAGTATCAAGAGCCAGCTAAAATGGAATTCATTCCCCTGATATTGGTCTTCTCTGCAGTCAATCTCTAGTTGATTCACCAGGTACTTCACCCAGTTCATTTGTATTCCCTCTATGCACTTCCCTGTGAGGTCGACTACAAAGTTGGATACTTGTGTGGGTCGATTATTGTGTACCAACTTCCCTGTGATCAGTTGACAGGTGAGGCACATTGTGCCACTTTCAATATAGGCTACCTTGTAGCCTCGGGCACCTTTCTCAACATTGCCATAATCTTCTTTGATCTTCTGAGAAAGAGTGTGATCCATGGTCTTTCTAGGATAGTAATCATGAGGATCGGGGCCCTGCATGCTAAGCCCCGTGATCCGATTGATCAATGTTGGATCAACTATCATGTGACGGCTTAACCATAAGTATCCTCCATGGTAACTCACCAGCAGCGACTTCACACAATAATTCACCTCCTGGTGTCTGTCGAAGTGAGGTATATTCATAACGTTGAGCAAAGTGGACTGTGTGAGGTTCATCGTCCATGGCTTGGGGATGATCTTTGAATTCTTTCCCTTGATTTTAGTTAGGTACTTGTATGAGGCAAGCATGTTGTAAACTTTACGATCCCCTAGGTTGAAGTCACTAAAATTCAATGCTGCGATCTTGTCGTGATCTACACAAATTGTGCGTACCCCTTTCGGCAGGTACACAATGACTAGAGTGCACTCAAAGTCTCTAGGCACACTGTCTCTATTTATCGCACCACTCAGAGGTGGTATGTAAGCAGGTAGGATGAATGGAGATAACTTTGCGTTGGCCATATCGTCTTTATGTTTGGTTCTTCTTTTTTTGCCGGCTCGGGATGTTCATGCTCGAGCAGTCAACGGGGAGGCTTGCACTCCTCTCGGCGGTGATGCCTATAGACCTGTAGACAATCCTCTCTCTGACATGACTCTTTCAGCTATGAGGCTAGCGAGTACCTCTCTTACAGATTCTTCAGCTGTGCTAAATTTGTCGAACATATATGTTCAGGATCAATATCTCAGGTTCTCAAAGTAACGTAGGTACTGTAATAGGGTATAGAGTAAGAGTGGATAAATCACTGTTCACAATTCATGTAGTCTGCAGACTCAAATTTGCAATTAGCAAAAGTGTCTTATGTGCATGGCGTGATGGAATAAGTAAGTAACTTTGTAACAGATAGTTTGTAACCGATACGAGGCTTCATTAACTCTTGTTTTGTCTGTTATGGTGTGTTCTAACAGTCTAGTGATGAGCCATCAATGTTTTTTTATCCATTCGGAGCAGAATTCGAACGGATATATCGGCCTCCAATGGCTATATTTCTTTTCCATGGAGAAGTGACCCATGTAGTTGTTCTAATATCCCGGCGAAGCTCCAATTTTGCAAAGTTTCTTTCTAAGAGGTTCCCTCTGGAACCCTCTGTAGCCTGTCGATCTTAGTTCTCTTTTTATTTAGCTTCCTAGACTTCTTCCCTGTGATCTTCATCTCAATAGTTCTTTTCTCATTCTGATTCTTATTTTCCTTGGGCATAGTCACTTTGTGCTTCTGAGGTTCTCTCCCAAGACTCAGAGGTACTACTTCGTCTATATCTGATACACATACGCCAATCTTCTGTGATTCCCCTAATTCTTTTGCAACTTTGACATATGGGCTTCTAGTGTCAAATAGCTTTGATTTGTTCTTTTGTTCCTCAATCAACTACGTGATACTTTTGGTTATGAAATCTTTTAACTCTTGTCTCTGTTTTTCTAAAACTTTTTCTTCTTCCTTCTTCCTGACTTGATCTCTTTCAATCCAAGGTTGTCCAAGTAACATAGTAAACGGGGCGTTCTCCTCAATAAATATGATAATCTCAAAATATTCCTCTGTCGAAGCTCCATTGACATTCATAGATATCTGAGTGAGCCTTCCACACAGGTTTACTAGTTTCCCTATGAATAACCCTATTCTTCTTAGTGAAGGGATCATAGCAAGCCTTACTATAGCTTCCCAAGTTCTCTCTGTCATAACATTCACCTGTGTTTCCTCATCCAAAACATAGTCAATGTTGAAGTCTCTTATTCTTACCTCGATGCATTATTTTTCGTTAAATACCTCTAATAATCTAACATGTCGGTGGTCATTCACAGTGTCTTTCATCTGTAGTAATAACTTTTCTAATTCTCTCTGGGGTTCTGCTATTTTTAGATCTTCCTTAGGGTTTTCTTCATTCAGATTCATTCTTTCAAGCTTAGAAATCATTCTA
>JASDQU010685834.1:21196-31913 GCA_032191745.1 Picea mariana | reverse complement strand
GGAAGGGGCGCAGTGGAGACTACACGGCTAGACTGAAGTGCCTGCTACACTCCTTGGAGCTTGATCTCAATTATGTTATACATTTTCTCTTACTTATCTTCCTGATTTTCTTTTATCTCTTCTATAGCTTCATTCATAGTTGTGATGAGGAAACTAAATTCATCTAGACTGAGTGTGGTCTGCAACTTAGTTATGGGTGCTTTTGGTTTCTTCCAGGAGGAAGGTTCTGGAGGTGAACCCTTCCTCTTCTTTATGATTTCTACTTCATCTTCTAGTCTTTGTTCGACTTCTTCTAAGTCTTCACCATCACCTCCTTGGTCTGGTGTAGTGGAAGTCATCCTCACAGATAAGCTGTCTATATCCTAGACTTCCTCAGCCTTCTTCGTCTTCTTTGTTTTCTTTGTCTTACTTGGCCCAGATGTATCCTGCATAGCTTTTGGGCTGTCGATGTCGGACATTTCTGCAGGGTCTATTGAAATAAGGAGGTTCGTCGACCATTCCTTGGTGATCTCCTCCAGGTCTTCTTCTATCATCTTATAATAAGACTGAAGTTGTTCCTTGTGCTCATCAGTGCGTTGTGTAATCTATATGAAATGGTGGTTTGTGATGAACTTCATCAAAGGTTGAAACCTCTGTAAATTATTTGGGGTCATGCGAGGCTCGGACTGGATGGCAAGCTTCAACTAGGTGTAGTAGGTCTGGAAGACGGCATTGGATTTCCACTTCTTGTTCATATCATTCGAGTACCATAGTGTACTGAAATTCACAGCCAGTGGTTCAAAGGGGTCGATGTTCGGAAAGGTTGCACCTTTTGGTAGCTCCCATGCAACGAAATCTATAAGTATCAAGAGCCAGCTAAAATGGAATTCATTCCCCTGATCTTGGTCTTCTCTACAGTCAATCTCTAGTTGATTCACCAGGTACTTCACCCAGTTCATCTGTATTCCCTCTATGCACTTCCCTGTGAGGTCGACTACAAAGTTGGATACTTGTGTGGGTCGATTATTGCGTACCAACTTCCCTGTGATCAGTTGACAGGTGAGGCACACTATGCCACTTTCAATATAGGCTACCTTGTAGCCTCGCGCACCTTTCTCAACATTGCCATAATCTTCTTTGATCTTCTGAGAAAGAGTGTGATCCATGGTCTTTCTAGGATAGTAATCATGAGGATCGGGGCCCTGCATGCTAAGCCCCATGATCCGATTGATCAATGTTGGATCAACTATCATGTGACGGCTTAACCATAAGTATCCTCCATGGTAACTCGCCAGCAGCGACTTCACACAATAATTCACCTCCTGGTGTCTGTCGAAGTGAGGTATATTCATAACGTTGAGCAAAGTGGACTGTGTGAGGTTCATCGTCCATGGCTTGGGGATGATCTTTGAATTCTTTCCCTTGATTTTAGTTAGGTACTTGTATGAGGCAAGCATGTTGTAAACTTTACGATCCCCTAGGTTGAAGTCACTAAAATTCAATGCTGCGATCTTGTCGTGATCTACACAAATTGTGCGTACCCCTTTCGGCAGGTACACAATGACTAGAGTGCACTCAAAGTCTCTAGGCACACTGTCTCTATTTATCGCACCACTCAGAGGTGGTATGTAAGCAGGTAGGATGAATGGAGATAACTTTGCGTTGGCCATATCGTCTTTATGTTTGGTTCTTCTTTTTTTGCCGGCTCGGGATGTTCATGCTCGAGCAGTCAACGGGGAGGCTTGCACTCCTCTCGGCGGTGATGCCTATAGACCTGTAGACAATCCTCTCTCTGACATGACTCTTTCAGCTATGAGGCTAGCGAGTACCTCTCTTACAGATTCTTCAGCTGTGCTAAATTTGTCGAACATATATGTTCAGGATCAATATCTCAGGTTCTCAAAGTAACGTAGGTACTGTAATAGGGTATAGAGTAAGAGTGGATAAATCACTGTTCACAATTCATGTAGTCTGCAGACTCAAATTTGCAATTAGCAAAAGTGTCTTATGTGCATGGCGTGATGGAATAAGTAAGTAACTTTGTAACAGATAGTTTGTAACCGATACGAGGCTTCATTAACTCTTGTTTTGTCTGTTATGGTGTGTTCTAACAGTCTAGTGATGAGCCATCAATGTTTTTTTATCCATTCGGAGCAGAATTCGAACGGATATATCGGCCTCCAATGGCTATATTTCTTTTCCATGGAGAAGTGACCCATGTAGTTGTTCTAATATCCCGGCGAAGCTCCAATTTTGCAAAGTTTCTTTCTAAGAGGTTCCCTCTGGAACCCTCTGTAGCCTGTCGATCTTAGTTCTCTTTTTATTTAGCTTCCTAGACTTCTTCCCTGTGATCTTCATCTCAATAGTTCTTTTCTCATTCTGATTCTTATTTTCCTTGGGCATAGTCACTTTGTGCTTCTGAGGTTCTCTCCCAAGACTCAGAGGTACTACTTCGTCTATATCTGATACACATACGCCAATCTTCTGTGATTCCCCTAATTCTTTTGCAACTTTGACATATGGGCTTCTAGTGTCAAATAGCTTTGATTTGTTCTTTTGTTCCTCAATCAACTACGTGATACTTTTGGTTATGAAATCTTTTAACTCTTGTCTCTGTTTTTCTAAAACTTTTTCTTCTTCCTTCTTCCTGACTTGATCTCTTTCAATCCAAGGTTGTCCAAGTAACATAGTAAACGGGGCGTTCTCCTCAATAAATATGATAATCTCAAAATATTCCTCTGTCGAAGCTCCATTGACATTCATAGATATCTGAGTGAGCCTTCCACACAGGTTTACTAGTTTCCCTATGAATAACCCTATTCTTCTTAGTGAAGGGATCATAGCAAGCCTTACTATAGCTTCCCAAGTTCTCTCTGTCATAACATTCACCTGTGTTTCCTCATCCAAAACATAGTCAATGTTGAAGTCTCTTATTCTTACCTCGATGCATTATTTTTCGTTAAATACCTCTAATAATCTAACATGTCGGTGGTCATTCACAGTGTCTTTCATCTGTAGTAATAACTTTTCTAATTCTCTCTGGGGTTCTGCTATTTTTAGATCTTCCTTAGGGTTTTCTTCATTCAGATTCATTCTTTCAAGCTTAGAAATCATTCTAGGGCAATCCAATACTTCATGGTCCAAGGCTTTGCAACATAGACAACTAGATCTCCCACTAGGGCATTCCTTAGCAAGATGTCTCAGTCTTCTGCAACTGTAACATAGGGTTAATCCTCGCTTTCTCTTAAATGATCCCCAACTTCTTCTGTACTGCACACCAAGATCATGGTAGCTAGACTACAAAATATTCTTTCTAGGATCCTGCATCCATTTGTTAGTCCAAACATTCTTTCTATGCATAGGTATAACATATCTATTAGATCTATTCATGTCAAACTTTCTTTCATCTATTAATGCCCTAGTTTTTAAGCTATGACATAGTCTATCAAACATACCTAGATCCATGCTCTAGAAACAAAAAWTTTCACTTATCTTACTTCTACAAAGCACAAAGCTTTTAGATCTAAAAACTTTTAACTATTATTACCTTTATCAGAGCATTGAGCTTACATATCTTACCTCTTTTCTTTAGAAACTTCCAMTTTTACTTTTCTTAGAGCTCAAAGMATTTAGATCTCRCTTCTTTTCTTCAGATCTGACCTTCTCTTTTCAGATCAAGTAAAATACTGTGCACTAGGGCACAGATACATGTACAGAKCTCCCACAGTTTTAGGATGAATCTTTGCACAAAGCTTCTTCTCCCTTAGTTCCCAAAAATCACAGTTTCAGTACCRGCAACGGAACCATTTTTTGGCACAGGGGTAGACCCAGGGTTCAACGCTACAACAGTGCACCAACAAAACCCTAACTACCATCCCTTTCAGCAACACCTGCAAAGAAGATGAAGTCTCACCTGAGGTAGAGGCAGGTGTGGTTGCAAGACTCAGGTGTCTGCAACCTTAGATGGGACACAGGTCTTTGATTACAACACTTAGAAAGAACTTAGCATAGATCATTCATCAATATTCAACCCTTATTATACTTCACAGATAGCACAAAGCTTCATAGAATCCACTTAGATATAAGGTAATTTAGCACTTATCAAAAGTAAAATAGATTAGATACAATAAATCAGCACTAAGCATCTTCATATATATCAGATCTACTATCCATACTCATCTAATGAATCAAAAAGCATAAGTAGATCTGTCTAAATATATCAAAGCACTTAACCAAAGCAGAGGTAAACACATCAAGTCAAAGAACAAAGCATAACACACAGATTTACGTGGTTCACCCCCACCCTGGGGCTACGTCCACCAACTCTTCTTCTTTATTAGCTTCATTCAATTCGGTTACAACACAGAGCTATCAAAATCCTACTCCTCATAGGATAGGATATCTGCATGCACCTCAGATCTTCCTTCCTCGAGTAGATCTAGCACATAGCCTCCTTACAATATGTGCACTCAGCACTTACAACACTTGCACTTGGCTCTGCAAGTCAATCACATAGATCAATTCTATCACTAAGCCCTTGGCTAATCTTCTCCTTTACTTACATTGCCTATATATCTATTTATACATTGAAAAAGTGGGCCTAAGCGTGGGTAAACCCACGGGCCGACATCCCTTTCCCATTACATATTCCCAAAAACCCAAAAAGGACCCAAAAAGGGGGTCTAGCTTCCGCAATCTCTTTTGCACTTTGCGCTTCATCTTCGACAGGCTGTTGAAGTCCCAAAAATGGTCAAATATGACCAAGTGTTCCTCAAAACTTGGTCAAGGGCCAACAAGGACATTAGGAATTCACCTAAGTATAAATATTCTCCACTTGTACTTGTTTTGTCATTGATACTTCCTGCCCAATCTGCATCCATGTAGGAGACCATAGTTAACTCATTTCCTTTCGGATACCATATCCTAAAATTTGTTCTTCTTTTAAGATATATGAAGATCCTTTTCACTGCTAGAACATGGTTTTACTTTGGCATCGCTTGAAATATTGTGACCTGTCCAACTACTTGCATTACATCTGGTCTTGAAGCTATCACATAGAGTAGACTACCAATCATTGATTTGTAGATTCTTCTATCCACTTCTTTAGATTCCTCATCTTTTCTCAAATTCCAATCGGTAACCATAGGAGTACTCACAAGTTTACAATATTACAAGTTTGGGAAATGAAAATTCATTCATCTAACTAAGATATATAGAGTACCAATAAGAAATTCAACTCCCCAAGTAGGGACATTTCAAATTCATTATGCATATCCTTGGAAAACTTCAAACTCAATTCATCATCATCACTTACAAAGATGATGTCATCAACATACACTTCAATAATAATCATATTTCCCTGATCCACTTTTATATAGAGGTTACTATCTACATTTCCCATTCTAAACCCTTGTTGTTGTAAGTACATGTCCAATATTGAGTACCAATCTCTTTGATATTTTTTCAATCTACAAACATAGTCTTCCTTTTGTGATAGTAGAAACCCTTCTAGTTATTCTATGTAGATTTGTTCTTCTATTATCCATTTAGAAAAGTTGATTTTAGATCCAGCTGCTACACTTTGATCCTTTTGGAGCATGCATAAGCCAAGAACATTCTAATTGCTTCCATTTTCACCACGAGAGAAAAGGTTTCTTCAAAATATATTCCTTCAACATGAGCATATCCTTTGTACACTAGTCTTGCTTTGTTTGTGGTTACATGTCCATATTCGTTTAGCTTGTTACTACAGACCCATTTTGTCCCAATTGAATTTTTGTCCTTTGGTATTGGAACTAGTTCCCATGTCTCATTCTTATCTATTTGATTTAGTTCTTCTTCCATAGCCTTAATCTAATTTTAATCATTTTTGGCTTCCTCAAAGTTACTCAGTTCAACTGTGGACAGTAATGAAAAATTTTGTTGTTTCAGTTTCTATGTTTTCCTTCTTCTGGTTTCTACTCCGACGCTTCTATCTCCAATTATTTGTTCTAGTGTATGATTCTTATGAAATCGGTGGTTATGTGTCCTAGAAGGTGTCTAAAAATCTTGTTGGTTGTTTTCTTCTTATTCTACTTCTTGTTGCTTCTCTTATTATTTTTATTCTTCTTCCTTTAGTTCTTCATTTTCATGTTCTTCAAAGATGTTTGAACTTTTTTCTTTCCTTCCTGGTCTTCAACAAATCTATTTCATCAAATTTTATATTGATGTTTTCCACTATCTTGTTGAGTCTTATATTGTAGCACTTATATGATTTTGTTTTCATGAGTACCCAAAAAATATGCCTTCGTCCACCCGGTAGTTAAATTTTTAAATCTTCTTGTCTTCCCTTTTTATGTAACACTTACTTCCAAACACTCTGAAGAGTTTGACATTGGCCAGTATTCATTTCCATAACTCATATGGACTCTTATAAATATTAATTCTAATCAATCCTCTATTCAATATATGAACGGTTGTATGCATTGCTTGTCCCCAAAATATATCACTTAGCTTGGAGTCATTCAACATGGTTTTGGCCATTTCTTGTACATATTTGGTTTTCATGTCAGCAACTCCATTTTGCTAAGGTGTTCTAGTTGTTGAGAATTGGATTTGTATTCCCTAATCTTCACATATATACCTGAATTCATTTGAAGTAAACTCACCTCCATTATTTAATCTTAAGAATTTGATTTTCAAATCAGATTCATTTTCAACCAGATCCTTGAATACCCTGAAACATTCGAAAGATTCTGACTTTTTCTTGAGGAAGTAAACTCGGGTCATTTTGGTGTAGTCATAAATGATTAGAATGAATTATTGTTCACCATATAGTCCTTTCTTTCTCGTGGGCCCACATAAATCAGTGTGTACAATCTCCAATAATTTTTTCGTAGAGTATTCCTTTGTCTTGAATTCAATTTTTGTTTGTTTTCCATGTTGCCAGTGCTTGCACATAGTATTCGTTGTCTTTGTAATTTATGGAATTTCTCTTACATATTTCTTCTTGTTGATCTTGAAAATATTATCAAAGTGTATATGGCCCATTCTCCTATGCCAAATCTAGCTTTCATCTTCTTTTCCCAAACAACATTTTTCTTCTTCGATATCATTCAAGATGTATATGTTGTTTAAAGTCCTTGTCATTGTTGACACTAGGCTGTATGATCCTTATTTCCTTATTTCACATTCTTTTGAATTGAATATAAGTGTGTTTCCTTGATCACACATTTGGCTCACATTTAGCAAATTATTCTTCATATTTTCAACAAGTAGGACAATTTCTGCTACAACATCTTTCTTTCCAAGACTAATTGTGCATTTTCCTATAATTTTGGTTGAGCTATCAATTCCAAACGTGACAAATCCCTCTTTTTCTTTATTTAATGTTACAAATCTATTTTTGTCTCCATTCATATGCTTCGAGAATCCACTTTCAATGTACCAATGAATTCTTGTATTTTGGGCTTGTAAGGAAAACCCACATTCCTCAACCTTGAAATCTTCTTGCTTTCTTTTCCAAGTTCTCTATTGTTCCCCTATTAGGGATGATTTTAAGGATGGAAATTTATTTTAAAATGTAGAAACCTTGGAGAATCTTACTAATTCTTCATATGCCAACTATAAATGTTTGGCGATAGGACCCCTATATGATCGAAAGGAACATGCTTAGTTTCCCTTGAAGAAACTATCAAATCACTTCTGCAATTTCTAGTTGTGTGTCCAAAATTGTTACATTTGTAGCATTCAATTTCATAACCCAGAGCATCAAAATTGTTTTAATTTCTATCAAACTCCTCAAGAGGCTTTTTGGGATAATTTCCCTCATAATGATTCTTGGTATATTCATAACTACTTATGTTTTAGGTGTTTCAACCCTTTGCATAAGCTCTAAAATTTATGTCTTTATGCCCAAAATTATTGCAAGAATAACACAAGCCAAGAAAAACAATTTGGTACCTAGGTGTGGGTGGTCTTCTAGTTGGTGTTGTTCTTCTAAAATCATGATCTTCTTAATTTCTAATTTTTTATTCCATATTCCTCTGAATGCACTATCGTCTTCTTGATTCTTCTTTATTTATCGTTTATATATGTCCTCCTTTAGAGGCTTGCATTCTTCTTTCTTTATGGAACCCTTGATAGTATCTCCATAACTTTGTTTCTCTACTTCATTTCTTGTCATCATACAKATTGAACCCTCATCAATATTATTTGTTTATATCCAAGTCCATACTTTTTATAGAATGATTTTTTATTGCATATGATTTCATCCARTATTTTGGTGTTATTGTCAAAATTTAGTTGGATGTCCTTCTTTTGTAGTTCCTTTCTTAGTGAGACTATTTCAACTTCCATATTCTCTGTTATTTTCTTATTTTCTTCCAATTGTCTCTTGAGTGTTTATTCAATCACTTTGGCTTGTTCCAACTGAATCCTTAGATCTATGATAGTCTACTTGGCTTCTTCAAAAAAAATTCTAGGGATTTGAAAGCCTTCCTTCATTTTACATAACTCTTCTTTGAGAGACTTGTTTTTCTTCCTTGCTATTCTTAGATCACTTAAGGCACTAATCGATTCTACCTCAGAATTCACTTATCCTTCTTCTTCATAGTCTCCTCAATTATTTTCAGTAGTTTCCTCTTGAGTCTCTAATGCCATGAAGAGTACTCTTCTTGAGTCACTGTCATTATCATCGTCTTCATCGGATAAGGAACTATACTCTTTTGAATAGAGGGTTTATTTTTCAAAAATATTCCTTTACTTCTTTCAATGTCTCKTTTATGATATTTCTTTTATTTCTTAGGAACTTCTTCTTCATCATTATATAAACCCCTTGCATAAGGATATTTGGAAGGAAAATTCCCAAATTTACCACAATTAAAKCATTTGAAAGGAAGCTGGCCTTTGTACTTTTTGGTTCCTCTTTTCATCTTTCTCACAAAGTTGGCTTCTTCTTCATTGTTTGAATCATCACTATTGTTGGAGCAGGGTTTTGACCTTGGCTTGTTATTTATTGTTTTCTTGGAAGCTTTGAAATTTGTTTCCYTTCTAGATGGATTTTCTTGCTTTGTTCTCATTTCATATGTTGTAAGTATTCCATGTAATTCATCCATTATCAATGTATCAAGATCTTGTATTTCTTCTAGAGATGGTATTTTAGTATTAAATTTCATTGGGAGAGATCTCAGTATCTTTTGCACAATAACTAAATTTTCAATATTTTCTCCCAATTCTATTATAGTATTCACAATTCCATCAACTCAGAGAAAATAATTTGCAATATATTCATCTTCATTCCTTATCATATGTTCAAATTGTCCTCTGTAAGTTTGAATCTTGGCCCCTTTGACTTTAACATCTCCTTCATAAACATTCTTGAGCGTGTCTCGAATTTCCTTTGTAGAATCACAATACATAACCTTAACAAATTTTGAACATGTTAGACCACTTAGAATGGAATTTATAGCCTTTGAATTGTATTCACTGATATTTTCCCATCATTATCTATTGGGGGAGAAGCTAGTGCAGTGTATCCATTTACTACATCTTGTCAAACATCAAATCCTTGTGCCTGCAAAAATGATCTCATTCTTATGCTCGAAAAAGGATAATTTTTCCCATCAAACAATGGTGTTCCATTTTTGATAAATTATCCTTGATTATCCATGATTTTCCTTCCAATGGTTAGATTGTTCCTGAAGGAACCCTTTCTTATACCAATTGTTAGAATATTCAAGAATACTGAAAGGGGGGGATGAATCAATATAGATTTATTTCAACAATTTTAACCTTAAATCACTACATAAACATTAAACATTAATAATTTCATTCATCATCACATAAAATAATACACATTGCACACATATTTTTATGTGGAAACCCGACTGGGAGAAAACCACGGAAACCTTTTTTAAGTAGTTTCAAGATTTTACAAGCACCAACTTGAAGGAAGCACCCACTCCCTGAGTTTTCCAACACCTATTGAAAGGAGACATCAATCCCCCTGGAATATTTTAGATGATGATACAGGATAAAATCAACCTTCAAATAAAATCCCAAAATCACTTCTTAAATCTGCATACAAAACTGCTCAGAACTATACCTCAAATATGCAAACTTGTAATATTCGCTACAAGCTCAATTTTTTGTTTTTGATTATGAAACTTGGACCTAATATATTAGGAATTTTTCTCTTTATAATGCAACAAGTGGAATTCAATTTTGACCTACTAAGCTTAAAATATAACCATTTTATCTCGAACACTTGTTTGGGACTAGTTTTTGGATTAGTCATAAACCCTAACTTCCAACAAGCATAACTTTGTACTTGTAATGAATCTGGATCTGAAACTTGTACTCAGTATTATTCTATATCTTCTCTAAAAATTATCTAAGTTTCTCTCCTTGACTCATCCCAAAAAACAATTATAGAAAAAAATGGCAAGATGATTCGTTTTGAAGAAGAAAACCCTAGTTTTAAGAACCTCAACTTCCACTGAGTATAACTCCAAACCTGTAATGAGTGAAGACCTTAAATTTGTACCCAAGATTATTTGTTATCACTTATGAAACACTTCCAATTTTTTCTATCTGAATCATTCTATAAAAAAAATTATATCAAAAATGAAAAGATGACCTTCAAATAAAAACCTAGAACAAATAATCACAAAACTCCATCTTCCCTTGGAATTCCACCCTGCTTCACTTGATCTTCCCTTGGCAATTTTCTCCTCTAGGCTAAAATTTGCTCCTCTTC
>JASDQU010685833.1:11475-27557 GCA_032191745.1 Picea mariana | reverse complement strand
AGGATATTTATTCCACTTTGAAGAACACGTGATGTTTAAGGGTTTTTTAGTTTTGAAAACAAGAAATAGATGAAATTACTAAAGAATGGATACACCTTGGAGGCTATTCAAACTGTAACGAAAGACTACAAAAGGATGAATGTACTTTTTAATAAATGTACTTTTTTTTTAATAAATGTAGTTTTTAATGATTTCAATCAACATATAAATGGTTTTTTAGTTTTGAAAACAAAAAATAGATGAAATTACTAAAGAATGGATATACCTTGGAGGTGATTCAAACCGTAACGAAAGACTACAAAAGGATGAATTTAGCTTTTAATGATTGCAATCAACATACAAAAATTGTAGTAGTTACAGCATAATGTTAAGTAATAATATTAATGCATATTGTGTGAATGTAGTTTTTAATGATTGCAATCAACATACAAAAATTGTAGTAGTTACAACATAATGTTAATAATATTAATGCAAATTGTGTGAGGTCTGCTTTTTAGAGTCCGTGCAATACCATTTTAAGCAAGATGGGGATCTTAAGCACATGCTTGGGTTTTGGGGTGATATCATTTTTATATATTTAAGAAACTAGTTATACTAGTTTCATATAGATATAGCTGATGTATTTTTTTATGGATTTGTGGGTATTACGATATATGTATTAGTTTTCCCTATGAATTAAGAGTATGAATTAAGAGTGTTGCAGATTCTATGATGGTTGTGGTAGAAATCATTCATTTTCTTTATCTATATGTTTGTATTTTTATTGGTAATTATAATTTCATTGATTTATTCTCTAGTTTTGTTTTGGATTTTTATATAATCCAATGTCAAGATAAAGCATGAGACATTATATCAAAAAGAGAAACTAAGTTGTCATTGATTGGCATTGTGATTTTTTGTTAGAAGATTGGACATTTGGGTCATAGTTTGAGATCCAAATTGAATGGATTTTAATTTTAGCTTGTTGATCGAATTAGCAACTAGTAAACTAGTAAACTATTTATCTTGCAAATGCTTCTTAGATAAGATTGAAGAAAAAACTATCAAAAACATTGTGTAAGTTATCCCATGTCTTTTATGTCTTGATAGACTATATATAAGAGAGTGATATTTTATAGAATATGCACAAAACATGTGAGGTAATATTTGTGAAGACATTTTGTAGAAAACTAAACCACTGAAGGAATTCCAAGTATGGATAATATTCCAATACCAAAGTATGTATCCATCCTTTCAAAACTAATAATAAAAACAAATACGGTATTTAATACAACACTGTGATCAATTTGTTTAACACAACATTGTGATCAAGGCATTGATGACAAAAAAAAAATGTAATAGGAGGTTCAACCTCATTATTTAAATAGTATTTAAATAGGAATAAAAATGATATAATTTCCAATATTTTATTGTGCATTTCTCAACATGTATTTATGCAATTTTATGTATGATTTATTATGTAGAAGTTCAACCTCATTATTTAAATAAGAATAGAAATGATGTAATTTCCAATATTTTATCATACATTTCCCAACATCTATTTATGTAATTTTATGTATACTTTGTTGTGTAATTTGCAGATTATTTGACTTTTGTTTATACATTCAAGTGTTTATTACACAACTAACTTATCACTAAGAACTAACAACTAATTAACTAGAATGGGTTGTGATAATGTTTAGATATCCACCTTTGTCCTTTAATTTGATATATGTCAATATTCACTAGATGTAAAGGAAAATACCATTTTTTGGTTTCTTGATACAACTTCAAAAGTCTTCTCTCATTCATTTGTGCATATTATATAATTGAAAGAATAATTCTACCTTTCTGCACACTTAAAAAACATTAATATTTATTAACTTCTAAAAATTACACCTTGAGCAAATATGTTCTATTAGTGCTTCCAATGATGTTATATGGTACTCCCTCTCTACAATGTAGACTATCATGTTTGTCCATGAAGAAGAAACTTTGATGACATGTATAGTGGGCGTTTAAGCATGGAAAAGATAGGTATTGACCTTTACCATTATTCTTTGAGATGATATATGTGATGAATTCAAGGGTGGTAAAGATGCTAGAAATTAGGGAAATTTTTAATCTACATAAAATTTTCCTATGGGCTAATTTTCCATGATTTTTTCCAAAAACAATTCTCCAATTTCCATTTTTTTTAAATGATTCACCCAAATTCTATAGGATAAAAATATTTTACCTTAAAAATCGCCAAAATTTTATATAAACTATATAAAATCCTTAGAAATTTGAATATTTTTATGAAAATATTTCCAATGATTTTATAGTCTGCATATTAAGGACTAGTAATATTCTCCAATGTTTCTACATTTTAAGATAAACTCTCGTCCATAAAATTATCCTTGCTAGAAACATAAACAAAAAAATTAGTTTTTTCCCTAACATTATGCCAAGATATTCCTTCATGTAGTAGCTATTTGTGTTGTCCCTATAATTTCTTATAGGAATAAGTTGTGGTTGTATTATCTTACAATTAGAATCTTCGGAAAATAGTGATTCATTATTTATCTAGAAAATAAACAATTGGTAACAACTTGTAAGTATCATTAAATACACAAATATTACAAAATAAAAAATCTAAACACAACTTATGATAAAGACCATACTAAATACACTCACAGAAAAAATATACACTTAGGATATTATTCTACCAAATACAACACATTCAATGTTTCTATATAAGATGAATGGCATAGTTTCAACATGGAAAAATAATAGATATGGGATTCTCAAGTCCACCATTGTTAATACCATTAAATTATTTTCATAATGTTAATAATAATGACTCTGCTAGGTAGCTAGAGAGGTAGTGGGGGGGCAGAGGGACCATAGTGATAATAGTGAAGAATATTGTGAATGTATCAAGCATTACTTGAAGGAGTGTTATCCTTTCTGAAGGATTAATATATGGTGTTACCCTACCTCAAGGGTTTTCTATATTCTTGTGTTCATGTTATGGTGAATGGTTTATGGTTTATTCTTGATCTCGTTGAAGTATATTTGCAGATTTGATATAGGTACTTAACAGACTCACACATCCCATGTGGCATGAATGTTTTCTTCATATTAAAAAAACATCAATACATTTAACTATTATTAACAAAGAGTGACTATTTGAAAACATGGGAGAGAAACTAGCCATATACTAACTATAGTATATTATTAACAAAGAGTGACTATTTGAAAGCATGGGAGAGAAACTAGCCATATACTAACTATAGTATTCATTTCACATAATAATGATCAATTATTGAAATAAAAAAATATGTATGAAAAAAAACATATATATGATACAGTGAAATAGGTTTGAGTGATAAATGAAATGTAAAATTTTTCAAAAGATACATCATTAAAAAAAAAAAAATGCATGAATCATTAAATTGAATGAAGCAATATTTTATAAAAAAAACTAACAAAATAAAATTCTGGATTCAAAACAAACATGAATATTGACCCTCATTTATCTTCATAGAAAACATCAATTAAAAAAATATATATACATTATAAAGATACCTAAGACAACATGAAACTAAGCACAAATTCATACATAAATATTAACCCTCCGTTGTCTTCATAGAAAACATCCATGAAAACAAAGCAAATAAACATTATGAAGATACCTAAAACAACATGGAGCTAATATGGTGAGCTTTGGTGTATAGTAACCAAAAAGTGCACAAGAACATGTATGAAGTTGTTTATTAAATAACATATATACTTAAAAATTTTAATTATCTTAATTTAAATTGTAATTTTGAGAAAAATTAAAAGGTGAGGAATGATACTTAGTCCCAGTAATAAAGGACACAACCAATTAAATTGTAATTTTGAGAAAAATTAAAAGGTGAGGAATGATACTTAGTCCCAGTAATAAAGGACACAACCAATTACTTCTTTTGTAAAGTCATTTTGTCTTACTATCAATGTAGTCTATAAAAATAGTCAATAAGGAATACTTATATGAAAGAGCATATTAAATGTCAAATAATAAAAGTGGTTCATATAAACACTTAGTGTAAAACAAAATAGTCAATAAGCAATACTTATATAAAAGAGCATATTAAATGTCAAATAATAAAATTGGTTCATATAAACACTTAGTGTAAAACAAAATAGTATAAAATAAAACAGTTTCAATTCATAGTTCGAGGTTTAAATAGAAGGAAGAACAATTACATACTGGGAATGTTGTAATAGTGGTGAGATAATTGGATGAGAGAGTATCCCTTGGAAGCTTGGATCAAAGACTCTCCCTAAAATCCAATCCACAACATCGGAGAAAGAGCACTCACACTTAATTTTAATGGGACTTCAAAAGGTCACCCACTAAAGGCAGGAGGCGGAGGGTTGATCAACGCAATGGAGAGAAGTTGGTCTTGGTCTTATAAAGTTAGTCTAAGCATAAATATATAATTATGTAGATCTAGAAAAATAAATTATAAGTTGAGGGAAAGTAAACGTTATGGATTGAAAGTACATATTGTTTATGTGTCATGGTTTTCTTGAGTGGTTAATAAAATTATAAAAAAATTATTCGGGGAGAAGATTCCTGTTACTTTAGGATAGTTCGCATTTTTATTTATGTTTATTTTAAATGTAAAATTTATTCGGGGGAGAAGATTCCTATTACTTTAGTATAGTTCGCATGGTAATGACATTTTTATTTTAAATATTGTATAAGTAGTTTATTCTTTATGGTATCTTAAATAATATTTTTTTTAAATGGAAAACCATTTTATTATTGGAGTTTTTATTATAAATGTTGGAAAATGGAAAACCATTTTATTATTGGAGTTTTTATTATAAATGTTGGAGAGTAGATATTTATTTACACATGTTAAAGTATGTTATTAATTTAATGAAATAGAGTATATATAAATACGTCAAGCTTTTTTTAAGATAAACAAACTAGTTTGATAATACAATCACTGAGTTGAGAGAATATCTCAACTTTACACCATTTTATGAGGTATCTAGTTGGAGAAAATCTCTCACATCCAACTAGTTCCAACAACCTCCTACAAACTACTCTCCACTTAGATACCAACTCTACTTATCAATAATCATTACAACCACATAAATTATCACACCTAAGACTAATAGGAATTACATATTCCAAATATTTTTTTAAAAACATCCAAAACATTATTTTCCTTGAACCTTAATACCTTTATATGTTTTATGATACATTATCATCCAGATCCTACCAAATTATGTAAGTAACAAAGAATGAAATATTAAGTTGAATATATAAGTTATAAATGAATTAACTTTAAAACTATAATTATAAAGTTGAATATATAAGTTATAAATGAATTAACTTTAAAACTATAATTATAAAGATATGGCCATAAAAGATCAAATTAATAAGAAAAAAATCTTTAAAATAAACAAAATATGGTATTAAGAAGAAATTAAAAAAAAATTGGTATTAGCATTAAGAAGAGGGAGTTTTTTTTTTAATTATGTTAATTAATGGAAAAGATAAAATTCTTTAAAATAAACAAAAATACCCAAGAAATTCTTTAAAATAAAGAAAAATAAGGTATTAGTATTAAGAAGAGAGTTTTTTTTTAATTATGTTAAACGAAAGAGATATAGAATGTATTAGAGAAGACTTTGTTAAAATTAATAATAAAAAAGGAATGGTCCAAATCAATAATAATAAAAAGAAAACATCATATTGATGATGATGATGATGATGATGATGGTTAACATCCACTAAGGTTGAATTGGTCTATCAGACCTTAAGAGGGTAAGTGATTACTTATGATTCTTTAGAATTTTGTTTATGTGCTCGAAAAGCATTAAGAGAAGCTTTCCAAGATCACCATACTTTTGTTGAGTTAAGATGTTAGGAAGGTTGGTAGTGTGATAAATATTTTGAAAATGAAATCTAATATGGGTGTAGGCTGGACAATCTAAGAGAAAGTGCTTTTCATATTCAACCTTCTTAGTGTCACAAAGGTGACACACTCTTTCAATCCATGGCGTTTTAGGAATTGACCAATGCCCAGTTTCACTACAGAGCTCGTGAGAATTTGTTATTATCTTAGCAATGCTTAGTTTTTTCTTTACACTTGGAAAAACATATAGATAATTTTGATCTTCTAGATTTGGGTTGATTACTTCTTTTTAATACCTTAATTTTCTTTTTTCCTCTAACTCTTTATCACACCACATTTTCTCTTTAAATTTTGATTTGACGTTTTTTTTAATAGTATCTTTTTTTGCAAAATGGTTTCTTCCATGATTCCCCAATAGTTTAGCCAAGACTAGGCGTCTTTATGCCATCCTCGTTTGAGTGTATGGTGGTTATGACTTGATTTTGAAGCAATTTTAGGTAGCCTCTTGTCTTCCATGTTGTTTAACTTGTTCTTATACATTAGGTATCTAGTCATAGCCATGCTCTCAATGGGAGAGAGGATTTTTTTCTAAGAGGAGGATGGGATACGGCGTACTTCCTTTAATTTTGAGATTATAGGTTATACAATTCTTTTGTATTTGCTCTTTCTTTCTCCGGGATTCACGAGAGATACTACAACCCCAGACTTCACATCCATAAAGAATAGCAAGTGTAATAAGAGTCTCAAAGAGGAGTTTCTTCTTGTCCCAACTCCAAAGATCAGCCGATGTACAATTGTTTTCAAGCCCATAATAAGCTGTCCATCCCCCAATAATCCTTTTCTCAATGCTATAATTCCAATTGAGCTTGTGGTGAATATCAATTCCAAGATATTTGTATGAAGTCACTTCCTCCAAGTTGTTGTTTTCATATGCAAAGGTATCATAAGGGATCTTATTGGATTTAATAATCATGACCTTTGTCTTATCAATATTAACATTCGTACCCATATTGGAACAAAAATCCTTGAGGATTCTTAGTTGGTTTTCAAGGTCATGGGGACTCCTTGCCATAAGAACGATATTATCGTCATAAATAAGAAGATTGATGACTATACCAATGAGAGTAGGGCTGACACAACCTGCTTTTTCCAAGCATTTTTCTAACTTGTCAATGTATATGCCAAAAAGGGTAGGAGACAAGCGACAACCTTGTTTGACTTTGATATTGCAATTAATCTCTTTTGACCAACCCTCAGTGTTTTTAAATTTATAAATAACGTTCTCATACATCCTTATTGCAACAATCCTCAACTCGAGAGGCACTTTTATCTCTTCCAACCTATTCCAAAGCTTTTTCCTAGGAACCATGTCAAAATCTTTTCTAAAGTCAACAAAACAACAAAAACGACTGGTTTTAGTATTGCGGAACTCCTCTGCAATGATACTAAAGGTAACAAGATGGTCCACAGTTGAATGATATCTCCTAAACCCAACCTAGCCTTTATCTCTTTTACCGTGACTTTATAGACAAAGGCTAATCTTCTTTTCCAAAATAATTCCATAAAGCTTGGCTAAAATCGAGCTAATCATAATGGTCCTATAATTAGAGGGAATGTTTCTATCCCCATTTTTAAAAATAAGAACAATGAGGCTTTGCGTCAAAGGTTTAGGGAAGCCTTGTTTGACTGCTAAATTGAAGAGCTTGTGTATGTGAGGGATAAGGATTGGCCCTCCGATTTTAAAAATTCCAGCTTGGTAGCCTTCAATGTCCTTAACTTTCCCATTTGCAAGCCACATAACCCCAAACTCTAGGTCATCTAAAGAAAAAACTTCTTCCTTTGTAGGGACAATAGGAATGGTGTCCAAGGCATTAGGGAACTCATAAAGACTTTTAAGGTAGGAATTCCAGTCCCTTAAGGGAATCCTATTATTTTCTTTAGTATTGTGTTTTAGAATTTGGCTCCAGAACTTCTTAGGATCCAACTTGTATAGTTGTGAAAGTTGTTCTTGCCTTTTATTAATATAATATCTTTTTTTCCTTTTAATTAGGGCTTTGTACGTATTGATCTTATCGAGTTTTAAGGGCTCATTAGAAGCATCCCTAATGGATTTCCTAGCAATTTCACATTCTTTATCATACCAAGGGTTGGTCGTTCTATTATTCTTTTTATCGGACACCTTGAAAGAGAACTCGTTAATAGAAGTGGAAAGGGTAGTTGTAAAATTATGATAGAGTTCTTCAATGTTGTCCTTATAAGTTAGGAGGTTTAAATTACTATTTAAATCCTTTAATAAAATGTCAACTTTACTTTTGTCAAAGCGCAAATTCCTTTGATTATTAGAATTCTCTTCAATGGTGCTCCTATGCATGGAAAATTTTAGAGTTAGGGTTAAAGGTTTATGATAAGAGTCAGGTTCATGGTCATTTAAAAGGTCAAAAGTTGCTATTTGATTGGAAACAGGGATATCAGATATCACATAATCTACAACACTACTACCTAGCCTATGAATACAAGTCATTTGATTGGAGTTTGGCCACTTCATTACTCCATTGCAAATTATTAGGTCTTGAGAGTTGTAGAGCTTGACCAACTCAGTACCAAACAAGTTCTCAATTAGATCTTCAGAGCTTCTTTTGTAGATATTAGATAAAACAAGGTCCTCATCTAGCCATAAAGGATTATGATTGCACTTGTTACTTAAAAGAGTAGCTTGCTTAGTTGCAGTCCTAGCATTAAAGTATCCTAGCAGAAGGATATTACCTTCATTTTTCAAATTATAAATATCTTGTTCTAAATTATTATAGGGACAATTTTTATCTAGATTATTTTTCTTATAAAAAGTAGAATTAATAGGTGCAAAATAACAAATTCCTATATACATATTCTTAGCATTGGTGTCTGAAATTTGTATCAAAATGTTTTGATTAAGAGGGTCAATCTTATGAAGTTGAATGTGAGGAGAAATGCTCTTTCTAATATAACAAACTGCCCCTCCTATCCCTCTACGGTGGGATTTTTTGTTCCATGCCGACCACAAGACAAATCATTCCATGTTAGGGACCTTAGACTCCTCATGCTCCCAAGTTTCAGCTAGACGGATAATATCAATATCACTCGGGATCCAACTTATCATAAGACCTTTGCGTATGGAAAGCCACAGCAATTCCAAAAAAGGATCCCGAGTGTCCCAAATTCCTATTTATTATTATCCTTCTAGTCTCTATCCCTAACAATAGCTTTTCGATTTCTAATTATTGCCCATTTTCTTTCTCTCGTGGCTTCCTTTACTTTTTGAACTTCCTTCCTTAATTCAGCTTGGTCTTCGAGAATGAGGGACCTTCATTTATAAATATTCCTGACCCTTTTAAGCTCATAGATTTACTAAGCATGCTATATATATGGTCATTACAACTTACTTTGACACAGATCAACCTATCTTTTTGATCAATTATTTTTCCTATCCTCTTTGCTTCTATGAGGTAAGTTGTATCAATTTGTGAATTATTTTTAATTCTTCTTTCTATTGCTAGCGTATCCTCCTCTTGTTGTTCTTTTACACTGAAAATTATGAGGTTCACAACTCTTTTGTTACGCTCATGGTCCAGTTTGATTAACTTATTCATTTCCTCTTTTATGGGTTTGATTTCCAATTTGTTTTTCATACTACTGAGGGTCAAATTGTTGGTTAGTTTTTCTTCTAGCTCTTTAATCCTATCTCTCAAGTTGTGATTTTGTTCAACCCCTCCTTCTTAGGTTGATTGTTTATGTTTTTTCATTTCTTGAATTCTATCATTCATTGTCTGCAATTCACTCTTGAACCCTAAGAATCTATCCTCTATTTGAGTTTGAATGATATCTTTAATTTTTTTTATCAATCATTGCCTCTAGCTCTATTTGGAGTTTTACGTGTCTTTCTTCACTCCTTTTTTCTAATGTTTCTAACTCTATTTGGATTTTGGCATCTCTATCTTCTCTTCTTTTTTCTACTGATTCCATATAATCGTACAGGATCTCTAGGGTGATTTTCGGGGCACTCCCCTTGTTAGGATGAGTTTTTGGAATAGGTGATGGAGTGCTCATATTGAAAAGAAGAGAAAAAAATATATAACAATTATTATTATGGATTGACTCTATCTCTCAAATCAACTTTTACTTATGAAGCTTAAAATAAAAAATATATATTTAAATCTCTTTACGTAAAATTAAAATTGAATCAAAGTAAAAAGTGACTCGTCTATGTCCAATTGCTCAACCGGTTGAAGAAGTCAAAAATAATTTATGAAAACTCAAACTACAGAGATTATTCTGGGTAAAAAGGTAAAAACTACAGAGATTATTCTCGTTCAAAACCCCAAATATATAATCTTAGAAATAAAATATCTACCTTGAAAAAAATAAAAAAAAATTGAAGTATTATTCTCGTTCAAAACCACATAGATATAATTTCAAAACTGCAGAGAAGTAGTATTCTCGTTCAAAACTGTGGATAAATATTATTCCTGTTCAAAACTGCAGAGAAATAATTTCAAAACTGAAGAAAAGTATTATTCCCGTTCAAAACCCCAGCTATATAATCTTAGAAATAAAATATCTCCTTAAAAAAAAAAGCAAAAAAAACCAGAGAAGTAAGAGATATAATTTCAAAACCGTAGAGAAGTAGTATTCTCATTCAAAACCGCACAGAAGTAATTACTAAGAAGGATGGATTGAGTCAATTAAGACATTTTAAGAGAAGGTGTTTTCCATTTTTCATCATTTTAGTGTTATAAAGATGACAAATTGTTTGGACCCTCAATGCTTTAGGAATTGTCCAATACTCTATTTTACTATGGAGTTCTTGAGAAAAATGTTAATTGTTTCATTAATAATTTATATTATTTAATTTTATATAATATTATAGTTGGAATCATAATTATTGTATATTTTCCATTTATTAATATAATAATAAATGATTGAATAATGCTAAGAATTGAGTACAATAAAGACAAGACAAGAAATGGTGGAAAAATCCTTAATACATTCTTATGCACATTGTATTTGATCTAATGAAATGAATGTATACTACATAGATGGACCAGATCTAGATCTCACTAATAACTCATTAGTGGTTTACAACTCATATCAATGTGGTCTCGAAATTTGTGATTTTATAGGGACTCAGTCTAACATTCTCCCCCTCGATCATAAGTTTGGATAATTGTACCAGCAACAATAATTGGTATCATCTTCAATATAAAACTATTGAACTGAGTTTTAATGAAGATATGCATGAAAAATTTCCAATATATGAATATGGAAGTGAACAGGTCCCATGCCTGAACATTCCCATTCTTTTGATTTGAGGAGACCAGTTGTTGTTGGAATTCCCAAATGTTAATTGATTTTTAAGATTGTAAGGACTTCAAATCTTGAATCCTAACTATCATCATTGATGTTTGATATTCCCCCCTATCATGTGCAAGGTGAGAACTTTTTTTGTTGGTAGGATCCAAGCTTGAGCTTTGGACGGTTTTGTTCTTCAATGATTCATGGTTGAAAGAATCCAAGCTTGAGCTTTGGACTGTTTTGTTCTTCAATGATTCATGGTTGAAAGGATCCAAGATTAAACTTTGGATTCTTCATGTGATGGTTTTGGATGACCACTAACCAATTTGATTTGAACAATGTGGTGGTTTAGGATTACCACTAACCATCTTCACTCCCCCTCCCAAAGGTTTGAGAGAGTATCATTTTCATCAATGTGCTCCCCCCCTTGAGGTGTGGAGAGTATCATCTTTGATTCATGTTTTAATTTCAAAGAACATATATAATTGGATTTGGAACATCACCAAAATCATTTGGAATATTTATTTGAGTTTTTTTTTTTTTTTTGTCATTACATCGTAATGTTGTGTCTTTACCTCCATGTTGAAAAGACAGTAGGATTGATGCAACTTCTTTATTTGTTGATTCCATTTCCATGAAGTTATCCATAAAAAATGCATTATTTTCTTAACCTCCTTCATTCGACACTTTTATAAGAGATGATTTGTCTTCCCACAATGAAAAAAATGATGGAAATCAAAACATTGTGTCTCCAAGTGACCAACCCTATGACAATGTTGGCACTTATTACCAAGATTCTTCACTTCTTCAAGAAATCCTACACTCACAAACTGAATTGGTTTCGAGTAATCTGGGATATGAAAGCTATTGTTTTTGTCATATCCTAAGTCATTTTGATCTTTCTTGAATGATAATTCTTTCCAATGTCTGACAAACATCTTAGAAATATCATTTTGTTGTTCTTTTGCTTCTTCATATTTGTTGTTATTGTCATTTTATGCTTCTAATCCATCTTTGATAAATATTTCCTCTGTCAATTGCATGTAAGATTTCATAGATTTCGTGTCTTGTGCATTAGCTATCAAGTCTTATGTATCACAACTAGCATCAACCATTTGTATTATGTCTTGTGGGTCAAAAAAATTGCATCAACTTTTTTCACGATCTCATTTGTATAACATGTTGCATCAAACTTTTTCATCGACTCATTTGTATTACATGTTGCTTCAACCTTTTGGATAAGCTCTTTTGTATCACATATTGCATCAATCTTCTCTATTAGATTATTTGTGTCACAACTTATATCAACCTTTTGATTTGTTGTAGATGTTGCATCAATCATGCCATCAATTTGATTCTTCTTTTCTCTTAATTTTATCTGACGTGCATCAATCAATTGATGCTTCATTTATATTTCATCTCGAAGATCATTTGTTGACTCCATTGTATAAACCATGTGATCAATTATTTTTTTATTTTGATTTAATGTCCACTAAATATTTTTAACTCGATTTTGCACTTCATGGTTGTCCTTTTGCGATTCCTTGATTTCTTGAGAGGTGTTTTGTAAATACTTGAACCTCCTTTTCTTATTTCTTATTTCTTATTATTATCCTGCTTGCTTGCACTTGCTTGTTTGCATTTGTTTCTTTTCTTGCACTATAGCTTGATTTGATGTTATACTTAGGGTGTCGGGTACTACCGTTCATGCACCCTAAAGTGTGATTACAATGATTTGATATTGACCTATTTAAATCTTCTTTTGACAATTCAATGACTTAGATCAAAAAAATGATCTTTCTTTAATTTTTACAATTTAAAATGACAATTTTTAAAAAGAGTTCAATACATTTAATGTTTACAATGACCAATGTACTTCATGGACTTGTATGCTTGATTATGGATTATGTTTACCAAGGTAAAGTTAAAGTTAGGCATTAAAAAAAAAAACACAAAACAACATAAGAATCTAATAAAGTATGCACAATAGCCCACGAGCACAAGAATATCTTTAATCCCCTTATTTTAACCCTTATTTTAAGATTAGAAGCAAAGTAAAACTTTATTATGAATATCCTCGGAGCTTTGTCAATAATGTGGCAAAATACAATTTGAAACCTGCTACCAGCTTTGTCCTTCACAATCTTTTTGACAAAGAATATGTTTGGTACACGATCTTTTTTACAAAGACTTCTATGTTTGGGCCAAAAAAATATTAAAAAACAATATTCATTAGGATTAACCAACCCATGCCCATTGTTCAATATTTCCCACGTTATCAATATCCCAGGACAATTCACTACTAAAATTTGCAAATGAATCACAGAATGGTCAAAATATATCAGTACAATTCATTACAAAAATTTGCAAATGAATCACATAATGGTCAAAAATATATAAGAGAACGTTGCCAGTTGCCGTATCACTGCATGCACATGCGGATCACTTTTACCACAATTGCTTTTCCACTAAAAAAAATTAACCTTTTTCATAAATAATATAAGAGTGGGTCCAAAGTGGAGGGCATTCAGAGTCCAAACACTTTCGAAAATGTAACCTTCTTTTGAAATTTTAAAATATTTATTACGCAAGTGGATTAAAATATTTAAATTAAATAGATTAAATATTTATTTTTTTTGGAAGGGGATTTTTAAATAACTCTTTTACATTGAATTTTAATTTTTGAAAAAAATTGATAAAAAAATTTAATTTTGATCATTGTTCCTATCATGTCGATGTAAACATTACTTCTATATTATAAATGAAGTAAATGTTATGATTTAACTTTATAGATATTATTTTGAAAAATACAATTAAAAAGCAGAAAGCAAATTCATTGAAAATAGTACAAATCAAATAAATATTATATTTAAAGTCACTAAGATTTCATAATATTTTTTTGAAAAATGAAAAAAAATTAAATTAAATAAATAACAATAATAATCATGTAAATTAAATGAAGTAAAGGCGGTCATTAAAACTTTTAATTTCATATCACAAAACAAGTCATAATACATCTTTTAAAGAATAAAAAAATAAAATATTTTTTTTATATTCATCATTTTAAAAAAGCAAAATAATAATAAAATGATTTTCATATCACAAATCAAGTCATAATACTTTTTTTTTGAAATTTTTTTAAATGCATTTTGATTTTCTTTGAGAATATTTTAAATACATTTTATATCATAAATCAAGTAATAATACATCTTTTTAAAATGTAACAGAAAAGTAAAATGCAGATTCTTTGAAGTATAGACCATCATTGAAATTTTTACTTTTATATCACAGATCAAGTCAATGTTATGATTTAATAAAGTAAATATTATATCACAGATCAAGTCAATGTTATGATTTAATAAAGTAAATATTATGATGAAATTTTTTTAAATGCATTTTGATTTTCTTTGAAAATATTTTAAATACATTTTAATACATAAATCAAGTGATAATACATTTTTTTTAATGTAACAGAAAAGTAAAATGCAGATTCTTTGAAGTATAGAAAATCATTAAATTTTTACTTTTATATCAGAAATCAAGTCAATGTTACGATTTAATAAAGTAATTATTATGATACATCTTTGAAAAATGTATAATAAATTTAAGTATATTTAATTATATTTAATAATATTAATTAAAACCATAAATATAAATAATAATCTCATTGTTATTAATTAGCACAGTCCACTCGTGATTGGGGAACGCAGAAAGGTATCGAATGCTGATAACACTCCCCGCACAGTGAAAACTCTCAGCCTAGTAAAATTCCTCAAGGCTAGCCTGCCTAATAAAACTCCCTCACTTAATTAAAAAAAACTTGTCTAAGTTGCCTAACAACAATATGAACACATACCTCACTTAATTAAAAAAAACCTTGCCGAAGTTGCCTAACAACAATATGAACACATACCTCATTTAATTAAAAAAACCTTGCAGAAGTTGCCTAACAACAATATGAACACCTTGAACCGCTGCATTAATATCCAATCACAATACACCGATTCCTATTAATTTAATTGTAAATATATGATTAGTTCGATTAGTTCTCTGTATATTGCCAACACAAAGAATAAACAATAAATAGAACCTGATGGATGAAGATTGCGCTCACCATACTGGCCTTGAACGAAATAGATTGAACCTGATGGACTAACACTGTGATCCCATACTGGCCCTGAACGTACCCAACGTGGATTGTTTGTCAGTTAGACTAGTAGTGATAAGAAGATCTACCATGCATGTAAACCTATAATAATAAAATATCGAAAAATAGTTCTTACCCTCAGCATTGGCGCACATAAACAACATGAGAGAAATTAACACACACAAATGCAAAGAAATTAACATGAGAGAAATTAACCGATGCCTTCATAAATGCAAAGAAGTTATGAATTTGACGCATTAATTTTGGAGGACGACTAAGAATATGCCAACATCTTCAATGCTTAGCCATCAAATTAGAATTTAAGATTAAAAGATCATTAATTGTACCCATTATCAATAAGTGTAAGCCTTTAGGCCTAATCATCTCATTGTTGATGTTGGTTTTGAATGTTATAAAGCAATCATCTTTTAACTGTAAAAGATGTTATAAGACTTTCAATTAGTATATATTTTAATCATTTTTATTAATTAGTATATATTTTAATTATTTGTATTAATAGTAAAAAATATAAATTTTTAAATAAATGATAATAGTTATTTAAATTAATTAAATAAAGGATAAAATATAATTTTAACGCAGAAATTAGCTATTTTATAAATTTTACTGGAAAAGCCCTCCGGTGATATCGGTTTAGTATAGATGGATTCCAATCTTCTATAGACGGAAACGAAAAAGGAGGGAATGCTCATCGGAATAAACAA
>JASDQU010685831.1:54827-65851 GCA_032191745.1 Picea mariana | reverse complement strand
AGGTAATGCCTTTAAATTTAGCCATTTCAGCTATTTGTTGTGGAGTAGGCTTAGGACCAAACATTTATGTTGCCTTATCCACCACAACATCACCCAGGAAAATCATGTCTTCTACTCCCCCATTAGGTTCATCAGAATCCATACAATCATACGTGTCAGCATTAAGCTCATGACCAAACATATTAACTCGTTCATTCGAAGATCCATAAGGTCTCGCTTCATCATAAAGTTGAAGGAAGACTTGGCAAGTTGACTCATCATGAAATTGCTCACAAGGTCTACAATAATGAATAGCCTGGTGGTCAACCCAATTAGTGGATTCAAATGGATTTGGTGGTCTTTGATCTTGGGGAGGGGACTTCTTAGGCCATTTGTCATTTGGCCTATGTGGGGGCCTACTAGCTTGACCCCTTTCCACGGATACCAACCTGTTTTGTAAGGCAGTGATTTGATTTGTTTGGTTTATTTCTATTTGCTTGAGCTGATTGGCATGATTAATTTCCATTTGTTTAATCAATTGAGTAAGTTCCTTCATGCCATCGTTAGAGGGTTTCTGACTTTCAACGTTCTTTTTCTTCTCCTCGTAAGGTTGGGAAGAAGACCCTCTAGTAAAACCAGGAATATTAGACTTCCTAGCCTCAAGCATATTCTGTTCAATCCTTATAGCTATTTCTTGTGCTGCTGGTAAAGTTTGAGGATCCTTATCCCTTAAGGCATAACTCATTTCATCCTCAAAAGCCTCGATATAATAAATTAAAATTGCAGCATCTGGAGGCTTAACATCTTGATGAAGGCCCTTTACCACGCTATTAAACTTAGTGTTAAACTCTAACACCGTTTCATTTTCTTTCTTATGGCTAGTGGTAAGAGCTCCCAACTGAAATCTATGTTCCTTTGAATCACCCCATCTCTTCCTAAATTCATCCAATATTGAATTAAGGGTGTTAAACTTGTTTGCAGGAAAATCTGAAAACCACTCACCAACATCTCCTTTTAAAGAAAAGACAAACAATGTCATCTTCACATCTTCTTCGTTATGACCTTTACAATACTTCAATAAACACTTGTCAAAACTTGCGATGTGGGACCTGGCACTTATAGCATTGTTCCCATGAAAAATAGGCAACTTGTCAATGGATTTTTCCAAAACATCGTGGGGGGCACCCTGGATTGTTGCAAGGTTCAAAGGACTCAAATAGGAAGTCATCATTACGTTAGGAGTATTAGTGGGATTATTAACAGTTGGTTGGTTATTATGTTGGAACAAGTATTGGATATCGGTGAGTGCTTGTTCCCCAAGACTTTCAAGTAGTCTCCTAGGAGCTAAGCGATTTAGTCTTCTCCTATAAACCTTTTCAGGTTCGGGAAAAGAATAAACCACTCCTTGTGAAGTGCTCCTAGTAGTATACTTGCTAGATTTTTTCAATGGAGTCGCCACTTGGAAAGGAATCACACAAAGCTAACCAATGCAAGCTCAAAGAATTTTAAGGCTTAAAAATTTTATTGTTTGGTTCTTAAAGAATTAAGCTAAGTCGTTTTGACCAAGGATAAATGACTTATCCCCGACAACGGTGCCAAAGATGTTGTCGTCATTATACACACTTGCAAACGTGAGCTAAGTCCTGCTCACTTAGTGTGTCCTTGAAGGCACAATGCCTAGGTTCAAAGCCCATGCTGTCACTTTGACTTGAACCTCTTTCATCTAGGCTCACTCTTAGGGAAGCCAAGGGGGGTAGTCCCTAGTTACTAGATAAGTTTTAAAGTTAAGTTCTAGGAGTTGATTTTAGTTTGTTAAGGTTTGGGGGGGATTCTAACCTAAGATGCTAAGGCAACAATGCAAGATGCAAGGTTAGTATGTTAAGCGAGCCTTTTCCTAGGGCAACTAAGACTAGTGCCTAAGATTGGGCAAGGGGTCAACTAAAGTTAAAGGATGATTCGTTACAAATATGATTACAAAAGAATAATTGAATCAAATATTAAATACAAGATTTACAAGTAAATAATGCTAGGGTACAAAAAGCAAGCTAACCACCTTTAAGTATTTGTGCAGGATACAAGGAGATTAAAGCATCATCACATTTATGAGATTATCATCAACACATCGTTATCATCAACACATCAACAAAGAAGATTTAGAGATTTTAAGCACAAGTGTTATAAGGAAGATGAAGATTACCAACTGTGTTACAAGGATGAAGATTACCCACACTCTTGGTTATTAAACCCACAAAGTATTTAGATGTTTTAGCCCAAGGTTGGATTATTAAAGGTTTCTTAAGATTATCAAGTTTTAATTACCTTTATTAAGATTTTCACCAAAGCCTCCTCTTCCTATTGCCAAATGGCTGCTGGATGCTCAAGATAGTATAGCAACGAGGCTAACCCTAGCTGTCACAGTGAACCCAAAGCATTGAGTTTTTACGGAAAGGACACTCCAGGTGGACCAACTCATAGCAAAAGTTGTCCGACTGAGCTGAAATTTGGTCCAAGGGTGTAGGAGGTGCTATTCCATTTCTTTTGAGCACAAATACCCCTATCAAAAATCCAAGGACCTAGTTTTTACAATTTTTGCTCAAAAATAATTAATTAATTAAATAATTAAACCTCCAAACTTAGGGAAATTTAATTAAAAATTAATTAATTAAAAAAAAACTATATTAGACCAACAGAATTCCACGAAACTTTCTAAGATGTCTTGCATGGTCATTTACAATGATTCCCTACAATAGTTACTAAAAGATAAGCCCACTAGAACGTCATTCACCACTTTGGAGGAATTATTGCAAGTGTGAGGGAAAAACTCAAGGGAAATCAATAAGGATGAAAAGCCCAATTGATAACCTGAGGATAAAAAACCCTCAGTGAAAGGAACTCTCCCAGTGAACCGATCCCAAGGTAACTGACCTAGACATGACTCATGCAGACCTATTACATTATTGACCCACGCAGGGGTGCGGAAATTCCAGTTACAAAAAGAAGTGTTGGGGCCAAACATGCCCTGTAGAACCAAATTTCTTTGACAAATGAGCATCTGATGATGCATCTCTTCAGGGCACATGGATTTGACCACCTATGTTGGAGAGGCAGTCAACAGGGCCTTTAGCCCCTTCTTCCCACAAGGTAAGGTACAACCCTTAGATATTTGGCCAACCCAATGCCCGGACCAGTGTAATGGGAAGGATGAGCGGGAAAAAGATGAAAAGTGGTAAGTATGGTGGGAGTCGACGATGGCCTTTCATGAATCCCCCCAGTGGAAAATCAAACCCTATGGGTACCAGCTTACTAGGGCATCATGTCATCCCCCCAGGTGTGGTCAAGTGGAAAAGCATAAGGCCCAAGCACACGTTAGAAGCAAAAAGAATTAAATGCACATATTCAAAGGTTTTGAGGATCAGAGTGACACATACCATGATACCCGGACTCATTACCTCATGGAGCAAGATCCATTTCTGTTGCAGGACCAGGCCAATGTGATGGATGTTGTTGCTGCTGACAAAGTGGAGGCGCTGAAGAATGAAAGGATGGGCCTCCAGGGCCATGCTCAAGTCGATCTCGCTCTCGGTACTCCATGTCTAGGACCTGTGGGTCTCAATACATAATCTCCTTAGTTATCACTAGGCTAGGGGATAACAAGCCCTTTTCCAAAGGGTGTTCCTATTTGAAGGCATGCCTAATTCACAACTAAAGTCAAGGGGCGAATTTTGACTTGGTGCATGATTTTTTCCATTAAAAAAGTGGCATGTTGGGTTTTTTTCTCCACTTTGGCCCTTTCCCAAAGGGTGTACGCTATGAAAAGAAGAAAAAATCATGTTTCTATTTGTAAGGAAACATCTAAATTAGAATTTTTCTCATGGTTTTGATTCTTACCATGGTTTTTGTAAAAGTGGTTGCAGGCCTCTTCTTCATCTATAAAAGAGGAGGACCACTCATTTGTAAACTGGTGGAAATTTATTGGAGAATAAGGAAGAATATTTTGTTGAAACTATTGTTTATTGTTTCTTTGGTCTTTTATTTGCTTGAATGGAGGGTGGCTTAGATGTTTTATGTTGAAGTGGAAGCGGTGCATGTTAGAGAATAAGCTGGAGAGTTAGGAGGTAACTCTAGCGTTCCACTTATGTTTCCTTTGCTACTTTAGATATTTTTGAAAGGAATATCCTACGGTTTCATTTTATCATATTTGAATTTTCATTGAAACTAACATTTTTTAGGTTGTTTGCTAAGTATTGATTCAATTCCCTTTGGTAGAAGCCCTAACTACTTTAACCCCAGCCTATGGTGAGGGAAAACGCTAGCACACTTTAAATCAGTAACCCTAACCCTAGATCTAGTTGACCCCATAGCGCAATGGCAGGCCCTTTGTCCTTATAAAATTTCTCCAATAAAAAAGAAAGCCCCATTTAATTTTTCCCATTAAGTTTTAATATTTTTTAAGCTAAAATGAAAAATTTTCGTGGATTATAATGACATCTTGATCTTTTGTTGAATATGAGGAAAAACGCTCGCACACTTTAAATCAGTGACATGACCCCATAGCCCAATGGTAGGCCCTTTGTCCTTATAAAATTTCTCCAATAAAAAGGAAACCCCCATTTAATGGTTCCCATCAAATTTTAATATTTTTTGAGCTAAAATGGAAATTTTTCTTGGAATATAATGACATCTTGATATTTTGTTGAATATATTAATGCCAGCAGAAGGGTTAATGTGTTTTTTTTTCCCCAATCCTAGAGCATTCGTGTCACAAATTTCAGATCTGAACTTTGGCATTTGGAATAAATTTCAAATCTTGCTCAAGTCGTTATAGATTTCACTTGGATTTATTTTTTATCTCGAACTTTCACTTTTTGTTGATTCGCCATAGATATGTTGGGCATCACCTATACCTTTCACTGTCTCAAACGTCAAGTTCGAATAAGGGGTTTGTCATTGTGATTTAAATATGTCTCATGATGTACCTGTTAAGTTCATTGATGGTTATCTCATGCAGAGGTACTTTATTTCATTTTATCATTAGTTGAACCATAACTACTGCAACAACAATACACAAGCTGCAGTAAACCAAGATCACAAGAAGAATAACCATGCACAAAAGACACCAGAAAATATCGTGGGAAAACCATTCTCAATCAAGGGAAAAACCTAGCAATCCTTTGCTATACTTCCAAGAGAAGATCCACCATCCACCACCAAAACCTAGCACACAAGAGGGTGCTTCTAAGACTGAGAAAACTAGCTCCTAGAAAAGTGTGAGCTGCAGTCCTCATAATTTCAGAGCATGCGTTGAGCAAGTGAGAGATATGATTCACAGTGGGGATCTATCTCTTATTTATACAAAACTTAACTCAACGAATAAACAAGACACTTGGCACAATAGGGACGACCCTTACAACTTAATAATATAATTAATAATTACACAATATTAATTATCTTTGCATGGTGGGGCCGACTTGTACCCTTTACAACACAATTAGGGTTTTACCAAAGTATCACTCTTTGACAATATAGCAAGGGATCTCATACATCCTCTAGTGCTCAGCCACTAGGGACACATCCACCTGTGCTCACCCACAGGGATGTTACTCTCAACATATTAACTCAACTGAGTCCACAGGAGTACCATCTGGAGAACCATCTCAAACCGACTCAACTAAGTCCATTGGAGTACAAGACATGAGACCATCTCAAGCCAAATCAACTTAGTCCAGAGGAGTACAAGGCAGGAGACCATCTCAAGTCATCTCAACTCAGTCCAGAGGAGTAGACAAGAGACCACACGTCATCACAACTCAGTCCAGAGTCTGATGCACACCCATCACATGGGCACACCCAACACATGGGCTCTCTCACAGATCGTCTCAACTCAGTCCAAAGGAGAATGACACACCCATCACATGGGCTCTCTCATACAGATCGTCTCAACTCAATCCAGAGGAGAATGACCTGGAGAATGTCTCATGAAGCTGCAATCAACAACACTCCCTCTCAACTAGGGAGGCATTTTCCACCAGGCCAAGTCTCTCACGGAAGTACTCAAACTTCATCTTGGCAAGAGGTTTGGTGAAGACATCTGCAACTTCCTCGTGTGTAGAAAGGTATTGCACATGTACTGCTTTCCTCTGTACCATATCTCTGATATAATGGTATTTGATCTCAATGTGTTTCGATTTATCCTGAAACACAGGATTTTCGAAGAGCTTCACACAGCTCTGGTTATCGCAATGGATAATAGTGGAATCCATTTCATGACCAAATAGGTCAACAAGGAGCTTACAAAGCCACACTGCTTCACGGACTGCCACACACAATACAATATACTCTTCTTCTACAGTACTCAAAGCCACATAAGTCTGTTTCCTACTACACCAGGGAATCATGGCAGATCCCAAAGTAAAAAAACAATCGGATGTGCTCTTTCGATCCACTGCGCTCCCTGCCCAATCTTGCATCGACATATCCCTGCAATCTCATGTCTACACCGGAGGCATATCTCAGGCCATAATCAACTATGCCTCGTAGATATCTCAACACATGCTTCGCTTCTATCCAATGTGTCTGTCTCAGCTAACTAATAAACTGACTGAGTACACTCATTGCATAGCATATATTAGGTATGGTGTTAACCATATACATCAATGATCCAATTAGTTGTATGTAAAGATGTCATCAATGATCCAATTAGTTGTATGTAAAGATGTGGATCAATCTCGCCTGACTCAAAAGAAGCCTCATTCATCTTCTTCAAATTTATCACCATTGGTATAGGCATGGATTTGCAGTCCATCATCTCGAATTTCTTCAATATCTCAACTGTGTATTTTCCCTTGACATAGGAGAATCTCATTAGTCCTCTCGCCACACTTCTAGTCTAAGAAGTAGTGCATCATACCACGGTCCTTTATCTCAAATTCAGAAGCTAATGCACACTTGCATTCAACAATAAGGATTTTTGAATTGGTGAGGAATAGGTTATCACATATAGGACTGAAATCAGGGACTCATTACCAACAGTGTTGTAGTATAGGTTTGGATCAACAACACTCTTGTTGAAGCCCAAACTCATCAAGTATCTCGTACCAAACATGAGGTGCCTGCATTAGTCCATACAGGGCTTTCTTCAACCTGCATACATGAGACTCCTTCTCATGTGTCACAAATCCATCTGGCTGCTTGATGTAAGCTTCTTCCTCAATCTCACCATTGAGAAGGTTGTCTTTACATCCATCTGATGCGGTCTCCAACTCATGGATGTAGTTAGATCAATAGTCATACGGATGGAAGTGTATTTGGGAAATAGGATAAAATGTCTCCTCATAATCTATTCCCTCCACTTGAGAGAATCTTCTAGCCACAAATCTCGCTTTGTACTTCTTGACACTTCCATCAGCTGCATGTTTGATCTTATAGATCCATTTGAAAGTCACCACAGACTTCTCTTCCGATCTCGGAACAATATCCCACACATCATTCTTCATGATGGACTGATACTCTTCAGTCATGGCATCTTTTCCAAACCTGTTGGTCTGCTTCTTCTCCGTGACTAGAAGGTTCAATATCAATGATGTGGCTCAAAACATAGCTCGAAAATCTCTGTGGTCTCTTGCTCTCTCAGAATGTATCACGAGGAGCCGCATGTCCCTCTGCTTCCAACAAAATCTGTCGAGCCCATGTAGGCCTCTCCCGGCCTACTGCCATGTCTCTGGGAATCATCAGCTAGAGCTATAGGATCAACTGGATCAACAATTGTCTTCCTTTGAACTGTTGAAGGGGAAGAAGGTATTGTTTCTTCCTTCTTCTCAAACAGTTTGATTCCCTCCGAGTCAAGGGACTCCCTCTGAAGTCTTGAAGGATAAACATCTGTCCTGGAGGACATCAACCTTTTCTTGTGTTGCTAACTTGGAGACATCCCATGTCTTCTCAGGCCCTCTACTGTCTCTATAGTACTATGCTGGCTTCTCGTACTAGGATAATAACCAAGATGACCTCCCGTAGGGATAACAATCAAAATGGCTTCATATACTAGGATAATAACCAATCAAGAAAATTTGGACTCCCGTACCAGGGATCATGGTCCTCCAATAATGAAATAAGAGAATCTGGCCTCCTGTACAAGGATAACAACCAACCAAAAATTGGACTCCCGTACCAGGGATAATTGTCCAAGTCATGAGGGTTCCCACACCTGGGATAATACCCTTCATTATAAAAATGCAAGCTACTACAGAGTAATGATCAAATAAGGAAAGTAGTACAAGACTTACCTTATTCTGCAATCATGCTCAACCTTGCTTTTGGTCTTCTCGAGAAGACCGAGGTAGAGAAAAATTCCTCATTGTTCTTGCTTGCAGTCCTTGACTTCTTTTGAGGTGGCTAAAGTTGCTTTCCTCTCTTCTCGCATAGTGACAAGGCCTTGAAACCTTTCACATCACTAGCTGCAAGTCTAGTCTCCTTGATATCCACTAGAGCTTGAATAAGGTGTACTTATAACACACACTCAAAAGTCACCCCAAGGATCATTCTTGAAACAAGTTTCAGAAATTTACCTCAAAACGAAAAATGTCTTCAAACTTAGATTTAGAATTTGGCTGATATACTTCCTCAGATCTGCCTTTTATCACAGCTCCAAATCTGCCCTTGTTTAATCTTAGAACAGGTCTGAAATTCAGTCTTATTGCATGCTTGAACAGACCTCATATTTTCCCTCTTTCACAGCCTCAGACTCACCCTAAAACTGCTTCATTTTGCTGCCTATTCTCTGCTGGAATTTACCCTTGGATCTGCCTCAGATAGCCTCAGATCTGCGCCTTAGTTATGGTCTTATGTTTGCCTTAGAATAGGCCTCAAGATAGACCTTGCTGCCTCAGAAATTCGCCTTAGATGCCTCAGATTTTTGCTGCCTCAGAACAGCCTTAGAACAGGCCCAACTCTGTCATAAAAACAGTCTTTAAATCAACTTCAGAATTTGTCTTAGGATCTTCAGAATTTGTCTTAGGATTGTCACAAATTCGGCCTTCAGAAAATCTCAGATTTGCCCTTTTCTCTGTCAAGGAATGAGCCTTAGAACAGGTCTGGAATTCACTTCAGATTTGGCTTGAAACTAGCCTCAGTCCTGCCACCGAGCTGCCTTAGATCCACCACAGAGACTGCCTCAGATCTATTGCTGTCTTAGCCTCAGATCTGTCACAAAAACTTGGTCTTAAGTCCATGGTTAGCTCTGTGGTTAAGCCTCTTGTAGGTCTGTTGTTAGGGTTTTCTTCTGCGGCAGCCTAGAGGGGCCTCTCCAATCTGTGGTTTTCCTTCAAGACCCTCAACAAGGTTCGGTTAGGGCTAAAAGGCCTGCGGTCAACCTTATAACCTCACCACAGAATTTAAGTGGAGGTCCGACCCTTTCTTTCAACCTACAACAGGGGTCTAACAACCCTCAATCTCCACGGCTTGCCATCATTGACTGTGAAAAAGTCTTCTTCAGGAACTGCTCTGATACCATGTTAAGTTTATCGATGGTTAGCTCATGCAGATGTAGTTTATTTCATTTTATCATTAGTTGAACCATAACTACTGCAGCAACAATACACAAGCTGCAGTAGATCACAAGAAGAATAACCATGCACAAAAGACACCAGAAAATATCTTGGGAAAACCCTTCTCAATCAAGGGAAAAACCCAATAATCCTTTGCTATACTTCCAAGAGAAAATCCACCATCCACCACCAAAACCTAGCACACAAGAGGGTGCTTCTAAAACTGAGAAAACTAGCTCCTAGAAAAGTGCAAGCTGCAGTCCTCATAATTTCAGACCATGCGTTGAGCAAGTGAGAGATATGATCCACAATGAGGATCTATCTCTTACTTATACAAAACTTAACTCAACGAATAGACAAGACACTTGGCACAATAGGGCCGACCTGTACAACTTAATAATATAATTAATAATTACACAATATTAATTATTTTTGCATGGTGGGGCCAACTTGTACCCTTTACAAAACAATTAGAGTTTTACCAAAGTCTCACTCTCTGACAATATATCAAGGGATCTCGTACATCCTCTAGTGCTCAGCCACTAGGAACACGTCGACTTGTGCTCACCCACAGGAACATCACTCTCAACAGATTAACTCAAGTGAGTCCACATGAGTACCATGGAGAACCATCTCAAGCCGACTCAACTAAGTGCATAGGAGTACAAGGCAGGAGACCATCTCAAGCCGACTCAACTTAGTCCAAAGGAGTACAAGGCAAGAGACCATCTCAAGTCATCTCAACTCAGTCCAGAGGAGTAGACAAGAGACCATCTCAAGTCATCTCAACTCAGTCCAGAGGAGTAGACAAGAGACCACACGTCATCACAACTCAATCTAGAGTCTAACGCACACCCATGGCACACCCAACACATGGGCTCTCTCACAAATTGTCTCAACTCAGTCCAGAGGAGAACGACACACCCATCACATGGGCTCTCTCATACAGATCGTCTCAACTCAGTCCAGAGGAGAACGACCTGGAGAATGTCTCATGAAGCTGCAATCAACAACAGTACCAATATCCAATCATTGAAAGAAGTCAATCCTAGTATTAGGGTATATAAATTTTAGATCTGATTTTTGGGTTGGTTGACACATTCAAACTCTCTTCATTGTTATTTCAACGCACCGACATACATTGTGAAGCTATAACCCAAACGTGTTTTCCGTCATTTCCTGAGTCACCACTTCCTTGCGCTTGTAATTTTTTTTTTCTTTTAATTTGGTCGAAATTAAAAGATACAGTTTGAATTGTATAAAATATGAAACCCAAGATTGTTTAACAAATTTACTCAAACGTTATATTGGGTTTAACTTAGCCTTTAGATACCATTTGGTTGAGTCGTTGTTCAGTAATGGTCAACATTCTAGCAACAAACCCCTAGCTCTCACTAGAGCGCTATACACGATGCCTTAACTTCTTTGTGATTATTCATGATCCCAAGTCTCACATATCCAATCAAATCCAACCTGTCTTTATATTAAAACGTTTCTTCATTTTTT
>JASDQU010685831.1:28419-40066 GCA_032191745.1 Picea mariana | reverse complement strand
ACGGTTCATAAATGCGGACATACGGTCTCATCTCATTACTTAGAAGTAACCTCTGCTACATCAATGAGCTGAACAGGCGTCCTGACATGTCACTGCAGATCAGAGTCCTTGTCAGTATCCTCCTGCTGTCATTTGGCAATCGATGGTTGTCACTGCAGTCGATGACTCATCGTGGTGTGTCGAGGATGCCCAGAAGATATACGAAGATATGGAAGATATCGATCGTCTAACCAGGCAAGACTTCGACGTAGTTTTAGGCAGCAAGGAAAAGAAGAATTAGAGACCTTCTCTCAATATTTTCTATGGGTTGGCCCTTGCAGAAGCGCTTATGTTTTTGTTGGAGAAGGCCTACTGGCAATGGAAGATAGTTGCAAGCAAACTACTGACCGAGGTGAACGAAGAATACGGCTTCAACGAGTCTGAGCTCCACACTGTCAGGCGTTTTTTCTATGACGCGTATTCTCAGTGCGTTAATGGAAGCGTTTTCGACGAGTTGAAGATGGATTTTGTGACATACAGTGTGGAGCTCATGCAATCCAACAGGACTCGAGTCCTGTCTGGAGAGCTGACGGGGACTCAAGTCCTGCCTGGGCTTGTGAACAATGATCAATTTGCAGAAGAGACGTTGAGGGCGATCGGAACGTTGAGCAACATGGTGGAGAAGCTGATTAAGATGCTGAATTGGAAGAACCATCACGAGCAGGAGATTCAAAGAGCGACCGCGGAGATCATCACCAAATTGGTCAGGAAAAACCATAATTGCATTCGTGTGGCCGCCATCGCCGGGTCCTTGGAATCCATAGCCTCTTTGTTGTATGATAGCAAGCAGATCGAAATCCATTCGAGAGATTATGATAATACCAATAATCTGCACAGGCATTACGAGGATCCCTACTTGGGTGAATACAAATACTCGGTTTTCAGTCTCCTGGGGCTTCAGATACTGAAAAACTTGGCTAAAGACCACGTCAACTGCGCTAAAATCAGAAGCAACAAAGATCTTCTTCCAAAGATTATAGGACTCGCAGAGATAAATCCCAACACCCCCAAATCAGAAATCAAGATTGTCAAGCTGGCTCGGCCTGTTTAAAGAGTTCAATAGCTTCATCGACCTTACCGGCGCGTGCCTGGCATGTGACCAGGGTAATTAGAATCGACTCCGTCAAGAAATGGCCACTGTTTTTCATGTCCTCCAGCGTCCGCATCGCAGCCTCGAAAAGCCCCGCGCGACCGAGTGATACAATGATAACGTTGTATGTGTTGGGTAGGTGCTTAATGCCCAACTAGGTTTTGGTGAATTTGAAAAAAAAAACCCTAATTCGGGGTTTTCTAAGAAGATAATAACATTCATGGCCTGGAGAGGAGTCAGGTCCCGATTGCTGCAGATTGACTCAAGAGTGGATTCCAATGCCGGGTCCCCACTGTTCGATGACTTAAACATGGAGCATATGGATGTAACGAGGTTCGAACCTCTGACCCCAGGGGTGCTCTGTTTGAGATCCGTAGCTACATTTTCTGTGGGTTTGGCATCCTGACATCTCGCGTTTGAGCTGACGAGTGCTCGTCGTGAGACAGTGGTAGCATGTGAATGAAAAATGGTAATGTCTCTGGGCAGAGCGGAAGAGGAGGAGGTTGAACACAATATCATTTCATCTACTGTGATTGCTTTTGAACAATCAACTACTAGAAAGCACCCACAGAATGGGCAGAATCCGTGGTTTTCAGTGTTCATCCTTGCAGCCAGCTGTCACGGTAACCTTCCGCGCTGCCAAATTCAAGTCGGTATCCATCCGCCCTGCCAAACTCAAGTCAGTATCCTTCCCTTAGTCTCAGTAATCAAATTAAAATAGACACTCACATTTTTTTAAATAAAAACTTACATGAATTTCACTTTCAAAATCGGTTTGGCTAGAATTTATGCAATTTTCCTCTTGGAAATTAAATCATAATTGATGTAATTTAGTTTCAAATTTGGTTAAATGTTTTAATGGAATTTAGTTTTAAAATTAAATTATAATTTTGGTGTAATTTAGTTTCAAAATTGGTTTGATAAATTTTTTTTTAATGAAATTCAATTTCAAAATTGGTTTGATAATTTTTCAATGAAATTTAATTTCAAAATTGGTATGACTAATTTTTTTTAATGTTATTTAGTTTTAAAATTGGTTTAAAAAATTTATAACTCTTTTTTTAATTAAAATTAAATTATAATCAAAGTAGTATTTAGATTTATATATATATAATTAAAATTAGAGTTTTTTTAATTTAAATTAATATTCATTTTTTAATTTTATTAATCAAATTAAAATAAACATTTAAATTTTTCCAAATAAAAATTTATATGAATTTCACCTATAATCAAATTAAAATAAACATTTACATTTTTCGAAATAAAAATTTACATGAATTTCACTTAGAATTTCCATCCCTAATGTTTGGGTTTGGCTAAATTTTTTTATAACTTTTCTTAAATTACAATTTTGATGTAATTTAGTTTCAAAATTAGTTTGGCTAAAATTTTTAATGTAATTTAGTTTCAGATTTGGTTTGGCTAGTTTGGCTAACCATTAACAATATATTACTCCCATTAGCAATACATTACTCTCTTGCATTGATTTCATGTATTCAAAGCATTGTTTTCATGTATTCAGACTTCGACAGGTATTTGCTACCATGTAGCCTTGTTTAAAATATAATCGGATCGATTATGGTCAAAGGATGCAAAATTTCATTCAACATTTTAATGATGCAAGTAATTGACTTTGTTTCATTAAAAAATGGTATTTGAGTATTGGATGAAATAAATTTGAAATGTTATACATGCTTCATTACACTACCCCTTTTAAGAAACATTTTTTTTCCATAACATTTAAAAGGAAATATTTGCCATAATATCAAAAGGGAAATGTTCATGGTTAATTAATGTTATTCTTTAAAATACTCTTAAATCATTTTTATGAAATTTGCTCATAAATGAAGTAGATGAATCATTGGTTCTTTTCTTTATGTGTGATGTGTTGATTTCACTTAATTTACTCACAAATGAAGTATATGAATCATTGGTTCTTTTCTTTATGTGTGATGTGTTGATTTCACTTAGCAAACCTACATATAGATCATTCACAAGTGATTTAATTATTATCTCACTTAGCAAACCTACATATGGATCATTCACAAGTGATTTAATGAAAGAATTATTAGCTAAATCTTCATGATTATGCATCAAAATTTTTACTTTGAATGCTTTATAATGGTTACAAGTAATAGGTTGGAATATTTGGAAAGGATTGAGCACAATTTATATTGAATTTCATACTTTAAAATTGTGTTAATTGATGCTTTAAAACATTGATAAGCAATGGTGAATGTGTAATAAATGATGATGATTGATGTGAATGTTCTAACGAAATACTTCATGTTAAGATTTTAAGTCACATATGTTATCACAAATCTTGGCAAAACCCTTAGTGATCTAGGCTAGAAGACGTGCACTCGTTGTCTATAAATAATGACAGGGAGTTGTCGCTTGGCATTTAAAACTGTGGTTTGGGATCAATACACGCAGGGATACATTGTGACTTCAAGGGGCCCTCTTGAGATTTGATCTCCCCCTATTGCAAGTTTTTTGTAACCCCTGTTGGTACCCACTCAAGTAGTATTGCATTAGACAACACCTAAACCCAGAGTTTCACTTCCAAGTACCTTCGCGTATATCGAAAGTCCCACTAGGTATCCTGAAACCAACCTTTTGGTCGTTGGACTACTATAGTGCATCGAAAACAACATTTGGGAAGATTACTCTCTCATACCATGGGTGTTCGAACCTATAGGTATATCTGAGGGCTGTAGTATATGGCACATCCTTGACTAAAGCCATTTTTCAATTTTTTTGGGGTCTTTCCTAGAATATTGTTGTTTCACAAGCACTCGAGTCTAATTCATCATTGAAGAAACATTAAATCCATGATAAGCACTTGAATGGCCATGGAAGAATGACATTTAATGAATGAACATTTGATGTGATAAAGACACTTCATTGTTTGGCATATTGGTTGTTGATGAATGATACACTGTGAATGAACATCATTCAATATTATCTTCTCTTGTTTCAGTGAATCAAATCTTTAGAGAAGTTAAGATCGAATCAAAACTAGTCGTTGTCCTCACCCTTCCTTATTTACAACGACGAGACTTAGTTTGACACATGGGATTCTCCCCTTAGGTTAGTGACCTTAGCCTAGAAGTGCAGAGGCAACGTCGTTGAGGTGACAGTGGGCAGTCTTCCTATTTGTGCCCTTAGGTTTTCCCCTCGGAGAGGTTTGGAGCTTTCCTCTAGGGAGGATCCGAGTGATAACAACACCTATAAGCTTTAAGCTTTTCAATTTTGATAGAATTTAACCTTTTTGTTGGTTGAAAATATCATTCAAAGATGGTGTTAAAATTTTAACTATTTCTTAGACCTTTGGAGCATGAGCTTTTGCACTTCAGATAAACAATTGTATTTCATGATTTTTCTATGGACTATTTTTGTGACAACCATTGTTTCTGGTTATTCATGGCAATATTTGCAATGTGTTAATCTTTTGATTTTTGCTAGCACTCTTTCTACTATTCTCAACATTGTTTTATGTTAATAATAAATATAGATATATGTTCAAGAAGAGACATATTAAATAGGAGAGGCTTGTAAGACTCTGTAGACAAACATAATCTTGTCGACAAAGGGAAGATCTTTGTATTGCCAATATTGAAGCTTAGATTTCAGCCTCTGAAGATGTGACTCTTACATGGTTGTTGAACACAAACCTGTGCCGAAAGGGATGCCAAGATACTAAATAATTCCCTAGATGAATAAACTTCCAAGCAGGTGGAATCCATATTGGTGGGTTGTCAATTCCAATGAGCCAAACATCAAACTTGTTATCACTCATCACCATACTATAATCAACACAAAATATTCACTAGAGATCCCAACGAATATCTAATCAGTGTGTGCCAAGATAAGGAAGTGATTGTCGGCCATCTTAGACTCTCTAGGGAGAGCAATGCCTCTATTCTTTCTTCAATCTGGTTGCCTCAAGAAAATAACTAGACCATCAACTGACAATACATCAAGGTAAGGAGTTGAAGGACATTCCTACTTGGTCCAAATATGGGGGTTAAAGAGGCCTCCCAATGGTTCCATCGCATGTTTTCATAATTCCTAAGGAGAGAGATTGGATCTTATTGATGTGGTCTCTTGGGAAAAKATTTTAKKGACAAAATGTGTGGTTCAAGGTTTGGAAGGATCTCCTTGGAAGATATTATTGAGACACATACTTATGCAGGAATGACATTCACTTAGAGTTTGCGGATATTAACTTATACAATATTATAGCCATCCATATTTGTTCAAAATCCAAGTGTCATGTTACCGCCCAAGTTAGCGCTCTTGTCAAGGTCCTTTCAAGGYGCTAAGGTGGTACCACACAAGACAAGTGTCCACTGTCACCTCGGCATGAGTCCCCACTCTTTAAGCCCAACTCCTACACAAAGGACTATGGAAAGCTTCCCTATCACAACACGAAAAACACTTCACCYGCTATTAGTAGACTAGTGCCTTGTCTAATTGGGCTATGGTGAGGGTAGGAGTTAATTGTTTACTTATTGTTGATCTATAAATGATATAAAATGCAGAAAATTAATGTAGACCAACATACAAAAATCACTCAAATTCATGAAATAAGACTATAATTTCATAAAAATAGAGTTACAAATGCCCTTACCAATTCTAGAGAATATACCATTAGATTACCTCTTGGCAAGTGGTTGTATATGGATGACTTCTTTGTTGTCTTAACATCCCTTTAGAGTGAGGTTATTGACGGGTCCGATGTAGGATTATTTGTGATATATTGCAGATCTGCAAAACTCCTCACAAAATCCTTGTAAAATATGTAATTAAATTGCAGAAAACCAGAGGGTAAAATATCCTTGGGTAGAAATAAATATAGAGGCAAAATTCCAAGGATGTACTAGCTATGTGAGATAGAAATCCAAGCACAAACTAGCAACACATTTTTGTTTTTTTTTGTATTTTATGATTTTTATGTTTTTTATTAAAGTGGAAAGCAAAACAAAAGATAGATTGGATTTTTAAATAAAATTGGTTGAAGTAGTGAGGCTTACCTTAGGCCTTACCTTTACCACCCAAGCGTTGGTTGCGATCACAACCCATTCTTAGTCCGCTGTAGACTTTGGACTAGGAATCAGGTTTGGAGTTGATGGACTATCGCCCCTGAGCTAGTCTACAATAGTTGTATTGTTTCCGGATCTTTCCAGGAAARCTCCTCTCTAAGATGGTCTCCAACCATTAGATCAACATGAGTGTAAAATGCAATCTACTCCTTGTTGAAGACACCCCYTATAAGGGTTTGTCCAACCTTGTATTTGAATCACTTAACACCACCAAAGGAGAGATGAGATAGAAGTCTAAACCTCTCCTTCCATATGACTATGTAGCCCCTCAATGAATTGATCCAATAGCCCTACAAATAATACAAAAAGACAATCTCTACTCTGTGAAACACATTTAGCCAARAAGAAGAAGAATAGTATAATCCACCCATAAAATTTTGCTCAAAGAAGAAAGTTCAATTGAATGGCATAATGATCTCATAATTCAACAACAACTTAATTGGAARGAGGGTTTAGCCTTATATAATTTTCGTTGTAATAGCGAGTTTCCTCTCCCAATTAAAAAATAATAATTCTTGACTTGTCATCCRCAACTAGACTAAGTCACTTTTACAAAAATGATTTATTTACATAAATTTTACCCAAAGGGGGATTGATTTGACCAAGAGAGTCAACGTTCCATTTTCTTGACTCCAACAGCTATGAATATGGAACTGATTTGCTCTATATATGTGGACCGATTTAGTTTATTATGGACTGATTCAATTAATTGGCTTAATTTATTTATGCCACTATTTACTTGAAGTGGGTCCACGACTGGCTAGAAAAGGATCGATTTAATTTGTCGTGGGGACGATTTAATTAAACTCCAACAGCTATGAATATGGAACTGATTTTCTCTAGATATGTGGACCGATTTAGTTTATTATGGACTGATTCAATTGATTCACAGCTGATTTAATTTATTTATACCACTATTTACTTGAAGTAGGTCCACGACTGGCTAGAAAAGGCTCGATTTAATTTGTTGCGGGGTCGATTTAATTAAACTTGTGGACCGATATGTTTAAAGGAATTCCACGGTTCCCCTTTGACCGCAACGACTATTGGATGGTGGTCGATCTAACCAATGTGAGAACCGATGTGGAATCGACGGCTCACTTGTTTGGTGGCTGGGTTGGTTTGGCGGCTCCCTCTTATATGTCGTATAAACTTTATCTAGGGGGCGATTCCAAAGTATATGCAAGTGGCCCATGGCGGCCTTTTTCCATGGTGGCGGCTCCCTTTAATATGAGTCAATGACATTACCCTTAGATATACACTTATATAAGTTGTCATTCCCTCTTTAATCATGTGCCCTCTTGATTTTGATAATATTTGCTTTTTGTCTCACTTGAGGTATTATATAATATAGCCTTTTAACTTTGCCCCCTCCTTTATAATAATGTTTGCCCTTTTGCCATGGTAAAGGTGATAAAGGGGGTGGCCCCCTTTATATATAAAATATAAAATGATTTTTCCTTTTTAATTACTTAGCGTATAAATTTTAATATGCTTTTTAATTTACACCTTATCCTAATTTTTTTGAATCCATTTAAAAACCCTATGCTTTTTAATTTACACCTTATCCTAATTTTTTTGAATCCATTTAAAAACCCCATGCTTTTTAATTTACGCCTTATCCTATTTTTTTTGAATCCANCTTTATCTAGGGGGCGATTCCAAAGTATATGCAAGTGGCCCATGGCGGCCTTTTTCCATGGTGGCGGCTCCCTTTAATATGAATCAATGACATTACCCTTAGATATACACTTATATAAGTTGTCATTCCCTCTTTAATCATGTGCCCTCTTGATTTTGATAATATTTGCTTTTTGTCTCACTTGAGGTATTATATAATATAGCCTTTTAAATTTGCCCCCTCCTTTATAATAATGTTTGCCCTTTTGCCATGGTAAAGGTGATAAAGGGGGTGGCCCCCTTTATATAAAATATAAAATGATTTTTCCTTTTTAATTACTTAGCATATAAATTTTAATATGCTTTTTAATTTACACCTTATCCTAATTTTTTTGAATCCATTTAAAAACCCTATGCTTTTTAATTTACACCTTATCCTAATTTTTTTGAATCCATTTAAAAACCCTATGCTTTTTAATTTACGCCTTATCCTATTTTTTTTTAATCCATTTAAAAACCTCTTTGGCACATGGGTTTTGTCTAAAGCATGATTTATTTTTCCTTTGCAGCTGAATTTATCATTGCATGACGATAAATGGCCTTCTTATACCACGTTTTCCCATAAATATATCTGCGTGACCCTTCGACAATTGATTTTTGCTTATAACCGTGTCTTTTTCCAAAACTTCAACGTGGCATGTCAAGTACATATGATTACAGTCAATTTGAGCCGCTATTGTATTTTTGGCCTCAAGACCTCGTGCATCGGGATTCGTGATCGCCTTGGGAAACATGAGATGTTGTGAATTGTGAGACTGTCATATTGAGAATTGTAAATGAATAATGCACCAGGGCCAAGAAGACGTGTACTGACTCTATGACACATGACCATGTGGAAAAAGACATAGGTATACATAAGACCATGGATTGGACTAGTCCTACATAGTGCAATCACCCCTACAAAGAACTGGCTCCGTAAACTATTGTCCCAATAGATCGAACTCAAGACCTCCAATCTTATCTAGGACACAATTAAATGAGAGTGGGGACTGTTATCCCCTATCCTATGGATAACTAAGGAGATTATGTCTCGAGCCCCACAGGTCCTAGACATGGAATACCGAGAGCCACATGACTTGAGCTTGGGCCTGGAGGGCCCATCTTTTCTATAGTGCATCCTATCTATCAACAATAACAGCATCCATCCCATCGGCCTGATTCTGAAGTAGCAATGGGTCTTACTCGATGAGGTAATGAGTCTGGGTATCATGATATGTGTCACTCTGATTTTCGAAGCATTTGAATATGTGCATTGAACTCTCTTTTGTTTCATGACGTTTTCTTGGAAATTATGCTCTTTAACTTGTTCATACCTGGGGGGTTGACAAAGTGCCCTAGTAAGTTGGTTCCCTTAGGGATGAGTTTCCACTGGGTGGGTCTATGAAATTTCATCGTCCATTCCTACCATACTTACCACTTTTCATCATTGTCCCTTTCATCTTCCCCTACCTTGTTTCGGGCATTGGGTTTGCCAAGCTAGTAAGGGTTGTACCTTTCCTTGTGGGAAGAAGGGGCTAAAGGACTAGAGGGTAAAAGTAGCTGGAAAAAGTTAAAAGCCAAAATGAAACCTTGAGATGCTTCGCCCAGGGATTCCCGAGAAAGAAATAAATGGCTTCTTAGCAAGAAAAGGGGACCCATAAGATAAAATAAAACTCAAGATCTAGTTGGTGGATAGGAGGTCTCATCATGAGCCGACCTATTAGGTCCATGGGCATGTAGCAGTATGACACTGCCATCCATCTGGTCACCAAACTAGGGTAGTGGCTCTTGGCGGCATAGCCAAGAGAAATGGGGTCTCATCACGAGCCAATATTCTCATTTCCATGAAGTGCTTGTGGGTAACGCTGTCACCACTGGTCACCACGCTAGGACAATGTCCCCCAACTATTCTCTTGAAAAGAAAAATCAATAAGACAAAGAATAAAAGGAATTGAATGAGCTAGGAAAAAATGGCATCCATGACAAGGTGCAGCTCGCCCTCTATAGAGGCACCCACAGGTAAGACCTACATTTCTTTGTTATCACTGCACCCCTTGCCCAAACATTCCCTACGCCATTTCATTCACCTACATGAACTAGATTGTTCTTCACCTGGGAAACACCCCAAACTTGAAAAGGATTAGCCCAATAGGACATCCTGAGACCCTCTCTAAACCTGGATTATTAAATTGCATAACATCTTTGAGAATTTCTCTGGGTAAAGGGGGGTTTGATGCACATGTTTGGGTAATTCGATTATTAGACGTGATTGACATTGATATGATCCCTGTGACTTATGAGCCCATGGAGGGCATACTTTTTGTTGTTGCAGGAACATGCCCGGTGGACAGGTACATATGGGGAGATGATTAGCTCGGACCTCCATGGGGCCAAAAGCCCACCAGATGGATGGTGTGACCCCAGCTAGGGGCAGAGAGACACCAAAGGCTTGCACCAGAGAAAAATGAAGGGTGTTCCACTAGAGACACTTTGGCAGGTCTGGACCTGGGGGGATCTTGCTCTCCCCCCTGAACGTTGGCCTTGGGAGGTCCATGACATCACCCTTGTGACCCTAGACATCAACCAATGTCAGATGGACATGATGGAGGTAGTTGTGTGCTAGGTGGCACGTGTGGCATCATCTAGAGGCCTTGGAAGGCCTAATGTTTTGATCATGGAGCCCGACGTCCCAGTTATGAGGCCCAACGTCACACTAGGAGGGCATGACGTCACCTCTATTGCACATTTTAGGGTTTAATTCTTTGAATTTATGTAAAAACTGGATTTTTGATGTAATTTGGCCATGTAGGCCTTTTCTGACCTAAATTTTAATTAGAGGTCATTGATATTGTATAAATAGACAGACAAAACTCTCATTTTTTAATCCTCTTTCACTCACACAAGTGTGAGGTCTGAAATTCAGCCCTCTTTAAGGGTATTTGGATGAAATTAAGTGGTGTGCAACTTCTTGGAGAGGCTATTCTTGGTGTATTTTGGCATTTTTCATGGTGGAAAGTCTTCAACTAGGGTTTTTTTTCTAGATTATTCTTGATGAAGTAAGTCAATCTGCAATTCTTCATTTCATTTTGAATGGTTATGGTAAATTTTTATGTTCATTTCTAAGATTATGAAATTGCTAGTTGAAAACCTAGGGGAGAAGCATATGTTACTATCATTTTCCTTATAATTTTCCACCTACTTGAAATTGCTAGAGGACATCTCTTTTGAAGAATACACTAGAGCCCTACCTTTGTCGCACTCTAGTAGCATTACTTCATTAGATTCATACATTTTATTTCAAACTTAATCTAAGGAAGAAGGAAATCGCTAGGGCCTAAGGTTACTTACTATTAGGAACCAAATATCAATATAGCATAGAAAAACCTCAGAATAAGTACTCAATGCCTTGAAAAGGAAAGAAATTCAGATAATAAGCCTCTTCGAGGGGGCAACCTCCTTATGCCCACATAAATTTACAATTCCAATATGATTCCAAATGAAAATGTCTCCTTGGTATATATAGGAGATTAGGAGGTATAATTACAACTAATCGAATAAAGATGACATAAATAAAACAACATTACTAATGTAATATGCCCCAATTAAGGGGTAATGAGCCAATATTAGGGCTTAACATGCCCCTCCCCTTGAGACAAGTGTTGTCCGCAACGCTTGAGTAACTCTGGATGCTTCTGTATAAAAGACTCATCTTCCCAAGTGGAATCTTCAGCCGGTAGTTTCCTCCATTTAA